>CAWVNZ010000639.1:287500-375000 GCA_963930735.1 Dioctria linearis
AAAATCTGAATTAGCAAAAAATCCGAATTACCAAAAAAATCTGAATTAGCAAAAAAAAAACTGAATTAGAAAAAAAAAATCTGAATTAGCAAAAAAAAAACTAAAAATTAGCAAAAAAAATCTGAATTAGCAAAAAAAAAAATCTGAATTAGCAAAAAAAAAATTGGAAAAAAAAATCTGAATTAGCAAAAAAAAAAAAATAGAAAAAAAATCTGAATTAGCAAAATATCCGAATTACCAAAAAAATCTGAATTAGCAAAAAAAAAAAAAAAAAAAAAAAACTGAATTAGAAAAAAAAAATCTGAGTTAGCAAAAAAAAAAACTAAAAATTAGCAAAAAAAATCTGAATTAGCAAAAAAAAAAATCTGAATTAGCAAAAAAAAAATAAAAATTAGCAAAAAAAATTTCAATTAGCAAAAAAAAATAAAATCTGAATTAGCAAAAAAAAATTAGAAAAAAACATCTGAATTAGCAAAAAAAAAAAATCTGAATTAGCAAAAAAAAAAAAAAAAAAAATCTGAATTAGCAAAAAATTAGCAAAATAAATTAGAAAAAAATCTGAATTAGCAAAAAAAAATAGCAAAAAAAATTAGCAACAAAAAAATCTGGATTAGCAAAAAAAAAATCTGAATTAGCAAAAAAAAAAAATTAGAAAAAAAAATCTGAATTAGCAAAAAAAAAAAAAAAAAAATTAGAAAAAAAATCTGAATTAGCAAAAAAAAAAATCTGAATTAGCAAAAAAAAAAAAAATCTTAATTAGCAAAAAAAAAAAACTAAAAATTAGCAAAAAAAAAAATCTGAATTAGCAAAAAAAAATCTGAATTAGCAAAAAAACAAAAAAAATAGAAAAAAACAAAAATCTGAATTAGCAAAAAAAAATAGAAAAAAAAAATCTGAATTAGCAAAAAAAAAAAAATCTGAATTAGCAAAAAAAAAAAAAATCTGAATTAGCAAAAAAAAAAAAAAATCTGAATTAGCAAAAAAAAAATCTTAATTAGCAAAAAAAAATAGAAAAAGAAAAAAAATCTGAATTAGCAAAATAAGTTAAAAAAAAAAATCTGAATTAGCAAAATAAAAAAAAAAAATCTGAATTAGCAAAAAAAAAAATCTGAATTAGCAAAAAAAAAAAAAAAAAAATAGCAAAAAAAATTAGCAAAAAAAAAAAATTCTGAATTAGCAAAAAAAAAATTAGAAAAAAAAAATTTGGAAAAAAAATCTGAATTAGCAAAAAATCTGAATTAGCAAAAAAAAAAAAATTTGAAAAAAAAATCTGAATAGCTAAAAAAAAAAAAAAATCTGAATTAGCAAAAAAAAAAAAATTAGAAAAAAAAATCTGACTTAGAAAAATAAATTAGAAATAAAAATCTGAATTAGCAAAAAAAAAAAAATAGCAAAAAAAATTAGCAAAAAAAAAATCTGGATTAGCAAAAAAAAATTATAAAAAAAATCTGAATTAGCAAAAAAAAAATTAGAAAAAAAAATCTGAATTAGCAAAAAAAAAAATAGAAAAAAAAACTGAATTACCAAAAAAAAAAAAAATCTGAATTAGCAAAAAAAAAAATTAGAAAAAAAAATCTGATTTACCAAAAAAAATCTGAATTAGGAAAAAAAAATTTGTATTAGCAAAAATAAAAAAAATCTGAATTAGCAAAAAAAAAATTAGAAAAAAAAAACATCTGAATTAGCAAAAAAATAAAATCTGAATTAGCAAAAAAAAAAAAATCTGAATTAGCAAAAAAAAAAAAAAAAAAAAAAAAAAAAAAAAAAATCTGAATTAGCAAAAAAATAAAATCTGATTATCAAAAAAAAAATCTGAATTACCAAAAAAAAAAAAAAATCTGAATTAGCAAAAAAAAAAAAATCTGAATTAACAAAAAAAAAAATAAAATCTGAATTAGCAAAAAAAAAACATAAAAATTAGAAGAAAAAAAATCTGAATTAGCAAAAAAAATAAAATCTGAATTAGCAAAAAAAAAAAAAAAAAATCTGAATTACCAAAAAAAAAAAAAAAAAAATCTGAATTACCAAAAAAAAAAAAAAAAAAAAAAAAAAAATTAACAAAAAAAAATCTGAATTAGCAAAAAAAAAATCTGAATTAGCAAAAAGAAAAATCTGAATTAGGAAAAAAAAAGAATCTGAATTAGCAAAAAAAATCTGAATTAGCAAAAAAAAAAATTAGAAAAAAAAAATTGAATTAGCAAAAAAATAAAATCTGAATTAGCAAAAAAAAAGTAAAAATTAGCAAAAAAAATCTGAATTAGCAAAAAAAAAAATCTGAATTAGCAAAAAAATCTGAATAAGCAAAAAAAAAAAAAAAATTAGCAAAAAAAAATTTGAAAAAAAAATCTTAATTAGCAAAAAAAAAATATGAATTAGAAAAAAAAATAAAAAAAATCTGAATTAGCAAAAAAAAAAAAAATCTGAATTAGCAAAAAAAAAAAAAAATCTGAATTAGCAAAAAAAGAATAAAAATTAACAAAAAAAATCTGAATTAGCAAAAAAAAAATCTGAATTAGCAAAAAAAAATCTGAATTTGCAAAAAAAAAAAAATTAGCAAAAAAAAAAAAATTAGCAAAAAAAAAAATAAAAATTAGCAAAAAAAATCTGAATTAGCAAAAAAAAAAAATCTGAATTAGCAAAAAAAAAAAAATCTGAATTAGCAAAAAAAAAAAAAAAAAAATAAAAAAAAAAATAGACAAAAAAATCAGAATTAGCAAAAAAAATAAAATCTGAATTAGCAAAAAAAAAAAAAATCTGAATTAGAAAAAGAAAAATTAGAAGAAAAAAAATCTGAATTAGCAAAAAAAATAAAATCTGAATTACCAAAAAAAAAAAAGAAAAAAATTAGCAAAAAATCTGAATTAGCAAAAAAAAAATCTGAATTAGCAAAAAAAAAAAAATCTGAATTAGCAAAAAAAAATCTGAATTTGCAAAAAAAAAAAAAAAAAGTAAAAATTAGCAAAAAAAAAATATGAATTAGAAAAAAAAATAAAAAAAATCTGAATTAGTTAAAAAAAAAAAAATCTGAATTAGCAAAAAAAAAATAAAAATTAACAAAAAATTCTGAATTTGCAAAAAAAATCTGAATTTGCAAAAAAAAAAAAAATTAGCAAAAAAAATAAAAATTAGCAAAAAAAATCTGAATTAGCAAAAAAAAATAAAATCTGAATTAGCAAAAAAAAAAAATCTGAATTAGCAAAAAAAAAAAAAAAAAAATAAAAAAAAAATAGAAAAAAAAATCAGAATTAGCAAAAAAAAAAATCTGAATTAGCAAAAAAAAATAAAAATAAAAATTAGCAAAAAAAAAATTATAAAAAAAAAAAATCTGAATTAGCAAAAAATTAGCAAAATAAATTAGAAAAAAAAATCTGAATTAGCAAAAAAAAAAAAAACAAAAGCAAAAAAAAATTAGAAAAAAAAAAATCTGGATTAGCAAAAAAAAAAGTTATAAAAAAAAATCTGAATTAGCAAAAACAAAAAATTAGAAAAAAAAAATCTGAATTAGCAAAAAAAAAAAAAAAATAGAAAAAAAATCTGAATTAGCAAAAAATCTGATATTCCAAAAAAATCTGAATTAGCAAAAAAAAAAAAAAAAAAAATGAATTAGAAAAAAAAAAATCTGAATTAGCAAAAAAAAAACTAAAAATTAGCAAAAAAAATCTGAATTAGCAAAAAAAAATCTGAATTAGCAAAAAAAATCTGAATTAGCAAAAAAAAAATTATAAAAAAAAAATCTGAATTATCAAAAAAAAAAAAAATAAAAAAAAAAATTTGAATTAGCAAAAAAAAAATAAAAATTAGCAAAAAAAATCTCAATTAGCAAAAAAAAAATAAAATCTGAATTAGCAAAAAAAAAAAAAATCTGAATTAACAAAAAAAAATTAGAAAAAAAAACTGAATTAGCAAAAAAAAAAAAAATCTGAATTAGCAAAAAAAAAAAATAAAAAAAAAAAAATCTGAATTAGCAAAAAATTAGCAAAATAAATTAGAAAAAAAATCTGAATTAGCAAAAAAAAAAAAAATAGCAAAAAAAATTAGCAAAAAAAAAATCTGGATTAGCAAAAAAAAAAATCTGAATTAGCAAAAAAAAAAATTAGAAAAAAAAATCTGAATTAGCAAAAAAAAAAAAAAATTAGCAAAAAAATCTGAATTAGCAAAAAAAAAAAAATCTGAATTAGCAAAAAAAAAAAAAAATCTGAATTAGCAAAAAAAAAAAAAATCTGAATTAGCAAAAAAAAAAAAACTAAAAATTAGCAAAAAAAAAAATCTGAATTAGCAAAAAAAATCTGAATTAGCAAAAAAAAAAAAATTAAAAAAAAAGACAAAAATCTGAATTAGCAAAAAAAATTAGAAAAAAAAATCTGAATTAGCAAAAAAAAAAAATCTGAATTAGCAAAAAAAAAAAAATCTGAATTAGAAAAAAAAAAAATCTGAATTAGCAAAAAAAAAAAAATCTGAATTAGCAAAAAAAAAAAAAAAAATCTGAATTAGCAAAAAAAAAAAAAAAATCTGAATTAGCAAAAAAAAATCTTAATTAGCAAAAAAAAATAGAAAAAGAAAAAAAATCTGAATTAGCAAAATAAGTTAAAAAAAAAATCTGAATTAGCAAAATAAAAAAAAAAATCTGAATTAGCAAAAAAAAAAAATCTGAATTAGCAAAAAAAAAAAAAATAGCAAAAAAAATTAGCAAAAAAAAAAAATTCTGAATTAGCAAAAAAAAAATTAGAAAAAAAAAAATTTGGAAAAAAAATCTGAATTAGCAAAAAAAAAAAAAATTTGAAAAAAAAATCTGAATAGCTAAAAAAAAAAAAAAATCTGAATTAGCAAAAAAAAAAAAATTAGAAAAAAAAAATCTGACTTAGCAAAATAAATTAGAAATAAAAATCTGAATTAGCAAAAAAAAAAATAGCAAAAAAACTTAGCAAAAAAAAAATCTGGATTAGCAAAAAAAAAACTAAAAATTAGCAAAAAAAAATCTGAATTAGCAAAAAAAAAATCTGAATTAGCAAAAAAAAAATTGGAAAAAAAAATCTGAATTAGCAAAAAAAAAAAAATAGAAAAAAAATCTGAATTAGCAAAATATCAGAATTACCAAAAAAATCTGAATTAGCAAAAAAAAAAAAAAAAAAAAACTGAATTAGAAAAAAAAAAATCTGAATTAGGAAAAAAAAAAAAACTAAAAATTAGCAAAAAAAATCTGAATTAGCAAAAAAATTCTGAATTAGCAAAAAAATAATAAAAATTAGCAAAAAAAATTTCAATTAGCAAAAAAAAATAAAATCTGAATTAGCAAAAAAAAATTAGAAAAAAACATCTGAATTAGCAAAAAAAAAAAATCTGAATTAGCAAAAAAAAAAAAAAATCTGAATTAGCAAAAAATTAGCAAAATAAATTAGAAAAAAATCTGAATTAGCAAAAAAAAATAGCAAAAAAAAATAGCAAAAAAAAAATCTGGATTAGCAAAAAAAAAATCTGAATTAGCAAAAAAAAAAATTAGAAAAAAAAATCTGAATTAGCAAAAAAAAAAAAAAATTAGAAAAAAAATCTGAATTAGCAAAAAAAAAAAAAATCTGAATTAGCAAAAAAAAAAAAAATCTGAATTAGCAAAAAAAAAAAACTAAAAATTAGCAAAAAAAAAAAAATCTGAATTAGCAAAAAAAAATCTGAATTAGCAAAAAAACAAAAAATTAGAAAAAAACAAAAATCTGAATTAGCAAAAAAAAAAAAAAAAATCTGAATTAGCAAAAAAAAATCTTAATTAGCAAAAAAAAATAGAAAAAGAAAAAAAATCTGAATTAGCAAAATAAGTTAAAAAAAAAAAATCTGAATTAGCAAAATAAAAAAAAAATCTGAATTAGCAAAAAAAAAAATCTGAATTAGCAAAAAAAAAAAAAAAAAATAGCAAAAAAAATTAGAAAAAAAAAAAAATTCTGAATTAGCAAAAAAAAAATTAGAAAAAAAAAAATTTGGAAAAAAAATCTGAATTAGCAAAAAAATCTGAATTAGCAAAAAAAAAAAAATTTGAAAAAAAAATCTGAATAGCTAAAAAAAAAAAAATCTGAATTAGCAAAAAAAAAAAAAAAAAAAAAATTAGAAAAAAAAAATCTGAATTAGCAAAATAAATTAGAAATAAAAATCTGAATTAGCAAAAAAAAAAATAGCAAAAAAAATTAGCAAGAAAAAAAATCTGGATTAGCAAAAAAAAATTATAAAAAAAATCTGAATTAGCAAAAAAAAAATTAGAAAAAAAAATCTGAATTAGCAAAAAAAAAAAAAAAATCTGAATTAGCAAAAAAAAAAAAAAAAATCTGAATTAGCAAAAAATTAGCAAAATAAATTAGAAAAAAAATCTGAATTAGCAAAAAAAAAAATAGCAAAAAAAATTAGCAAAAAAAAAAATCTGGATTAGCAAAAAAAATCTGAATTAGCAAAAAAAAAATCTGAATTAGCAAAAAAAAAAAATTAGAAAAAAAATTCTGAATTAGCAAAAAAAAAAAAATCTGAATTAGCAAAAAAAAAAAATCTGAATTAGCAAAAAAAAAAAACTAAAAATTAGCAAAAAAAAAAAATCTGAATTAGCAAAAAAAAATCTGAATTAGCAAAAAAAATTAGAAAAAAAAAATCTGAATTAGCAAAAAAAAAAAAATCTGAATTAGCAAAAAAAAAAAATCTGAATTAGCAAAAAAAAAAAAAAAAAATCTGAATTAGCAAAAAAAAATCTTAATTAGCAAAAAAAAAATAGAAAAAGAAAAAAAATCTGAATTAGCAAAATAAGTTAAAAAAAAAAAATCTGCATTAGCAAAATAAAAAAAAAATCTGAATTAGCAAAAAAAAAAATCTGAATTAGCAAAAAAAAAAAAAAAAAATAGCAAAAAAAATTAGCAAAAAAAAAAAAATCTGAATTAGCAAAAAAAAAATTAGAAAAAAAAAAATTTGGAAAAAAAATCTGAATTAGCAAAAAAATCTGAATTAGCAAAAAAAAAAAAAAATGAAAAAAAAATCTGAATAGCTAAAAAAAAAAAAAAATCTGAATTAGCAAAAAAAAAAAAAAAAAAAAAAAAATTAGAAAAAAAAAATCTGAATTAGCAAAATAAATTAGAAATAAAAATCTGAATTAGCAAAAAAAAAAAATAGCAAAAAAAATTAGCAAGAAAAAAAATCTGGATTAGCAAAAAAAAATTATAAAAAAAATCTGAATTAGCAAAAAAAAAATTAGAAAAAAAATCTGAATTAGCAAAAAAAAAAAAAAAATCTGAATTAGCAAAAAAAAAAAAAAAAAATCTGAATTAGCAAAAAATTAGCAAAATAAATTAGAAAAAAAATCTGAATTAGCAAAAAAAAAAATAGCAAAAAAAATTAGAAAAAAAAAAAATCTGGATTAGCAAAAAAAAATCTGAATTAGCAAAAAAAAAATCTGAATTAGCAAAAAAAAAAAAATTAGAAAAAAAATTCTGAATTAGCAAAAAAAAAAAATCTGAATTAGCAAAAAAAAAAAATCTGAATTAGCAAAAAAAAAAAACTAAAAATTAGGAAAAAAAAAAATCTGAATTAGCAAAAAAAAATCTGAATTAGCAAAAAAACAAAAAATTAGAAAAAAACAAAAATCTGAATTAGCAAAAAAAAATTAGAAAAAAAAAATCTGAATTAGCAAAAAAAAAATCTGAATTAGCAAAAAAAAAAAAATCTGAATTAGCAAAAAAAAAAAAAAAAAATCTGAATTAGCAAAAAAAAAAAAAAAATCTGAATTAGCAAAAAAAAAATCTTAATTAGCAAAAAAAAAAAATTAGCAAAAAAAAATAGAAAAAGAAAAAAAATCTGAATTAGCAAAATAAGTTAAAAAAAAAAAAAAATCTGAATTAGCAAAATAAAAAAAAAAAATCTGAATTAGCAAAAAAAAAATCTGAATTAGCAAAAAAAAAAAAAAAAAAAAAAAAATTAGCAAAAAAAAAATTAGAAAAAAAAAATTTGGAAAAAAAATCTGAATTAGCAAAAAAAAAAAATTTGAAAAAAAAATCTGAATAGCTAAAAAAAAAAATAAAATCTGAATTAGCAAAAAAAAAAAAAAAAAATTAGAAAAAAAAATCTGAATTAGCAAAATAAATTAGAAATAAAAATCTGAATTAGCAAAAAAAAAATAGCAAAAAAAATTAGCAAAAAAAAAATCTGGATTAGCAAAAAAAAATTATAAAAAAAATCTGAATTAGCAAAAAAAAAAATTGGAAAAAAAAAATCTGAATTAGCAAAAAAAAAAAAAGAAAATTAGAAAAAAAAATCTGAATTAGCAAAAAAAATCTGAATTAGCAAAAAAAAAAATCTGAAAAACTAAAAATTAGCAAAAAAAAATCTGAATTAGCAAAAAAAAATTAGAAAAAAAAAATCTGAATTAGCAAAAAAAATCTGAATTAGCAAAAAAAAAAAAAATCTGAATTAGCAAAAAAAAAAAATCTGAATTAGCAAAAAAAAAAAACTGAATTAGCAAAAAATTAGCAAAATAAATTAGAAAAAAATCTGAATTAGCAAAAAAAATTAGCAAAAAAAAAATAATTATAAAAAAAAAAAATCTGAATTAGCAAAAAAAAAATTAGAAAAAAAAATCTGAATTAGCAAAAAAAAAAAAAAAATTAGAAAAAAAATCTGAATTAGCAAAAAAAAAAAATTTCTCAATTAGCAAAAAAAAAAAATCTTAATTAGCAAAAAAAAAAAAATCTGAATTAGCAAAAAAAAAAAACTAAAAATTAGCAAAAAAAAAAATCGGAATTAGCAAAAAAAAAAATTAGAAAAAAACAAAAATCTGAATTAGCAAAAAAAATTAGCAAAAAAATCTGAATTAGCAAAAAAAAAAAATCTGAATTAGCAAAAAAAAAAAAATCTGAATTAGCAAAAAAAAAAAAAAATCTGAATTAGCAAAAAAAAAAAAAAAAAAATCTGAATTAGCAAAAAAAAATCTTAATTAGCAAAAAATAAAAAAATTAGCAAAAAAAAATTGAAAAAGAAAAAAAAATCTGGATTAGCAAAATAAGTTAAAAAAAAAAAAATCTGAATTAGCAAAATAAATTAGAAAAAAAAATAAAAAAAATCTGAATTAGCAAAAAAAAAAATCTGAATTAGCAAAAAAAAAAATAAAAATTAACAAAAAAAATCTGAATTAGCAAAAAAAATCTGAATTTGCAAAAAAAAAAAAAAAAATTAGCACAAAAAAATAAATTAGCAAAAAAAAAATAAAAATTAGCAAAAAAAATCTGAGTTAGCAAAAAAAAAAAATCTGAATTAGCAAAAAAAAAAAAAAAATCTGAATTAGCAAAAAAAAAAAAAAAAAATAAAAAAAAAATAGAAAAAAAAATCTGAATTAGCAAAAAAAAAATCTGAATTAGCAAAAAAAAAAAATAGCAAAAAAAATTAGCAAAAAAAAAAATCTGGATTAGCAAAAAAAAATTATAAAAAAAATCTGAATTAGCAAAAAAAAAATTAGAAAAAAAAATCTGAATTAGCAAAAAAAAAAAAAATCTGAATTAGCAAAAAAAAAATTGGAAAAAAAAAAATCTGAATTAGCAAAAAAAAAAAAAAAAATAGAAAAAAAATCTGAATTAGCAAAAAATCCGAATTACCAAAAAAATCTGAATTAGCAAAAAAAAAAACTGAATTAGAAAAAAAAAATCTGAATTAGCAAAAAAAAAACTAAAAATTAGCAAAAAAAATATGAATTAGCAAAAAAAAAATCTGAATTAGCAAAAAAAAAAAAATAGAAAAAAAATCTGAATTAGCAAAATATCCGAATTACCAAAAAAATCTGAATTAGCAAAAAAAAAAAAAAAAAAAAAAAATGAATTAGAAAAAAAAAATCTGAATTAGCAAAAAAAAAAACTAAAAATTAGCAAAAAAAATCTGAATTAGCAAAAAAAAATCTGAATTAGCAAAAAAAAATAAAAATTAGCAAAAAAAATTTCAATTAGCAAAAAAAAATAAAATCTGAATTAGCAAAAAAAAATTAGAAAAAAACATCTGAATTAGCAAAAAAAAAAAAATCTGAATTAGCAAAAAAAAAAAAAAAAAAAATCTGAATTAGCAAAAAATTAGCAAAATAAATTAGAAAAAAATCTGAATTAGCAAAAAAAAATAGCAAAAAAAAATTAGCAAAAAAAAAATCTGGATTAGCAAAAAAAAAATCTGAATTAGCAAAAAAAAAAATTAGAAAAAAAAAAAAAAATTAGAAAAAAAATCTGAATTAGCAAAAAAAAAATCTGAATTAGCAAAAAAAAAAAAAATCTTAATTAGCAAAAAAAAAAAAAACTAAAAATTAGCAAAAAAAAAAAATCTGAATTAGCAAAAAAAAATCTGAATTAGCAAAAAAACAAAAAATTAGAAAAAAACAAAAATCTGAATTAGCAAAAAAAATTAGAAAAAAAAAATCTGAATTAGCAAAAAAAAAAAATCTGAATTAGCAAAAAAAAAAAATCTGAATTAGCAAAAAAAAAAAAAAAATCTGAATTAGCAAAAAGAAAAAAAAAATCTGAATTAGCAAAAAAAAATCTTAATTAGCAAAAAAAATAGAAAAAGAAAAAAAATCTGAATTAGCAAAATAAGTTAAAAAAAAAAATCTGAATTAGCAAAATAAAAAAAAAAATCTGAATTAGCAAAAAAAAAAATCTGAATTAGCAAAAAAAAAAAAAATAGCAAAAAAAAAAAAATTCTGAATTAGCAAAAAAAAAATTAGAAAAAAAAAAAAATTTGGAAAAAAAATCTGAATTAGCAAAAAAAAACTGAATTAGCAAAAAAAAAAAAAATTTGAAAAAAAATCTGAATAGCTAAAAAAAAAAAAAAAATCTGAATTAGCAAAAAAAAAAAATTAGAAAAAAAATCTGACTTAGCAAAATAAATTAGAAATAAAAATCTGAATTAGCAAAAAAAAAAAAATAGCAAAAAAAATTAGCAAAAAAAAAATCTGGATTAGCAAAAAAAAATTATAAAAAAAATCTGAATTAGCAAAAAAAAATTAGAAAAAAAATCTGAATTAGCAAAAAAAAAAATAGAAAAAAAAACTGAATTACCAAAAAAAAAAAATCTGAATTAGCAAAAAAAAAAATTAGAAAAAAAAAATCTGATTTACCAAAAAAAATCTGAATTAGGAAAAAAAAATTGTATTAGCAAAAATAAAAAAAATCTGAATTAGCAAAAAAAAATTAGAAAAAAAAACATCTGAATTAGCAAAAAAAATAAAATCTGAATTAGCAAAAAAAAAAAAAATCTGAATTAGCAAAAAAAAAAAAAAAAAAAAATCTGAATTAGCAAAAAAATAAAATCTGATTATCAAAAAAAAAATCTGAATTACCAAAAAAAAGAAAAAATCTGAATTAGCAAAAAAAAAAAAATCTGAATTAACAAAAAAAAAAAAAAAAATCTGAATTAGCAAAAAAAACATAAAAATTAGAAGAAAAAAAATCTGAATTAGCAAAAAAAATAAAATCTGAATTAGCAAAAAAAAAAAAAAAAAATCTGAATTACCAAAAAAAAAAAAAAAAAAAAAATTAACAAAAAAAAATCTGAATTAGCAAAAAAAAAAAATCTGAATTAGCAAAAAGAAAAATCTGAATTAGGAAAAAAAAAAGAATCTGAATTAGCAAAAAAAAAATTAGAAAAAAAAAATTTGAATTAGCAAAAAAAATAAAATCTGAATTAGCAAAAAAAAAAGTAAAAATTAGCAAAAAAAATCTGAATTAGCAAAAAAAAAAATCTGAATTAGCAAAAAAATCTGAATAAGCAAAAAAAAAAAAAAAAAATTAGCAAAAAAAAATTTGAAAAAAAAATCTTAATTAGCAAAAAAAAAAATATGAATTAGAAAAAAAAATAAAAAAAATCTGAATTAGCAAAAAAAAAAAAAAATCTGAATTAGCAAAAAAAAAAAAATCTGAATTAGCAAAAAAAAAATAAAAATTAACAAAAAAAATCTGAATTAGCAAAAAAAAAATCTGAATTAGCAAAAAAAAATCTGAATTTGCAAAAAAAAAAAAATTAGCAAAAAAAAAAAAAAAATTAGCAAAAAAAAATAAAAATTAGCAAAAAAAATCTGAATTAGCAAAAAAAAAAAATCTGAATTAGCAAAAAAAAAAAAAAATCTGAATTAGCAAAAAAAAAAAAAAAAATAAATAAAAAAAAAAATAGACAAAAAAATCAGAATTAGCAAAAAAAAAAAATCTGAATTAGCAAAAAAAAAAAATCTGAATTAGAAAAAGAAAAATTAGAAAAAAAAAATCTGAATTAGCAAAAAAAATAAAATCTGAATTACCAAAAAAAAAAAACAAAAAAAATTAGCAAAAAATCTGAATTAGCAAAAAAAAAATCTGAATTACCAAAAAAAAAAAAAATCTGAATTTGCAAAAAAAAAAAAAAAAAAGTAAAAATTAGCAAAAAAATCTGAATTAGCAAAAAAAAAATCTGAATTAGCAAAAAAATCTGAATAAGCAAAAAAAAAAAAAATTAGCAAAAAAAAATTTGAAAAAAAAATCTTAATTAGCAAAAAAAAAATATGAATTAGAAAAAAAAATAAAAAAAATCTGAATTAGCAAAAAAAAAAAAAAATCTGAATTAGCAAAAAAAAAATAAAAATTAACAAAAAAAATCTGAATTTGCAAAAAAAATCTGAATTTGCAAAAAAAAAAATTAGCAAAAAAAAAAATAAAAATTAGCAAAAAAAATCTGAATTAGCAAAAAAAAATAAAATCTGAATTAGCAAAAAAAAAAAAATCTGAATTAGCAAAAAAAAAAAAAAATAAAAAAAAATAGAAAAAAAATCAGAATTAGCAAAAAAAAAAATCTGAATTAGCAAAAAAAATCTGAAATAGCAAAAAAAAATAAAAATAAAAATTAGCAAAAAAAAAATTATAAAAAAAAAAAATCTGAATTAGCAAAAAATTAGCAAAATAAATTAGAAAAAAAAATCTGAATTAGCAAAAAAAAAAAAAAAAACAAAAGCAAAAAAAATTAGAAAAAAAAATCTGGATTAGCAAAAAAAAAAGTTATAAAAAAAAATCTGAATTAGCAAAACCAAAAAATTAGAAAAAAAAAATCTGAATTAGCAAAAAAAAAAAAATAGAAAAAAAATCTGAATTACCAAAAAATCTGAATTACCAAAAAAATCTGAATTAGCAAAAAAAAAAAAATGAATTAGAAAAAAAAAAATCTGATTTAGCAAAAAAAAAACTAAAAATTAGCAAAAACAAATCTGAATTAGCAAAAAAAAATCTGAATTAGCAAAAAAAATCTGAATTAGCAAAAAAAAAAATTATAAAAAAAAAATCTGAATTATCAAAAAAAAAAAATAAAAAAAAAAAATTTGAATTAGCAAAAAAAAAAATAAAAATTAGCAAAAAAAATCTCAATTAGCAAAAAAAAAATAAAATCTGAATTAGCAAAAAAAAAAAATCTGAATTAGCAAAAAAAAATTAGAAAAAAAACTGAATTAGCAAAAAAAAAAAAAATCTGAATTAGCAAAAAAAAAAAAATAAAAAAAAAAAAATCTGAATTAGCAAAAAATTAGCAAAATAAATTAGAAAAAAAATCTGAATTAGCAAAAAAAAAAAAAATAGCAAAAAAAATTAGCAAAAAAAAACCTGGATTAGCAAAAAAAAAAATCTGAATTAGCAAAAAAAAAAATTAGAAAAAAAAATAGAAAAAGAAAAAAAAATCTGAATTAGCAAAATAAGTTAAAAAAAAAAATTTGAATTAGCAAAATAAAAAAAAAATCTGAATTAGCAAAAAAAAAAAAAAATCTGGATTAGCAAAAAAAAAAAAAAATAGCAAAAAAAAAATTCTGAATTAGCAAAAAAAAAAATTAGAAAAAAAAATTTGGAAAAAAAAATCTGAATTAACAAAAAAAAAAAATTAGAAAAAAAAATCTGAATAGCTAAAAAAAAAAATCTGAATTAGCAAAAAAAAAAAATTAGCAAAAAAAAAATAGAAAAAGAAAAAAAATCCGAATTAGCAAAATAAGTTAAAAAAAATAAAAATCTGAATTAGCAAAAAAAAAAAGGAAAAAAAATTAGCAAAAAAAAAATCTGGATTAGCAAAAAAAAATCTGAATTAGCAAAAAAAAAAATTAGAAAAAAAAAATCTGAATTAGCAAAAAAAAAAAGAAAATTAGAAAAAAAAATCTGAATTAGCAAAAAAAATCTGAATTAGCAAAAAAAAATCTGAATTAGCAAAAAAAAAAGAACTAAAAATTAGCAAAAAAAATCTGAATTAGCAAAAAAAAATCTGAATTAGCAAAAAAAAAAAAAATAGAAAAAAACAAAAATCTGAATTAGCAAAAAAAAATCTGAATTAGCAAAAAAAAAGTAAAAATTTGCAAAAAAAATCTGAATTAGCAAAAAAAATCTGAATTAGCAAAAAAATCTGAATTAGCAAAAAAAAAAATTAGAAAAAAAAATTTGAAAAAAAATCTTAATTAGCAAAAAAAAATATGAATTAGAAAAAAAAAAATAAAAAAAATCTGAATTAGCAAAAAAAATCTGAATTAGCAAAAAAAAAAGCTGAATTAGCAAAATAAAAAAAAAAATCTGAATTAGCAAAAAAAAAAAAACTGAATTAGCAAAAAAAAAAAAAATATATAGCAAAAAAAATTAGCAAAAAAAAAATTCTGAATAAAAAAAAAAAAAATCTGAATTAGAAAAAAAAAAAATTAGAAAAAAAAAATCTGAATTAGCAAAAAAAATAAAATCTGAATTACCAAAAAAAAAAAAAAATAAAAATTAGCAAAAAATCTGAATTAGCAAAAAAAAAAAATCTGAATTAGCAAAAAAAAAGTAAAAATTAGCAAAAAAAATCTGAATTAGCAAAAAAAAATCTGAATTAGCAAAAAAATCTGAATTAGCAAAAAAAAAAAAAAATTAGCAAAAAAAAATCTTAATTAGCAAAAAAAAAATATGAATTAGAAAAAAAAATAAGAAAAATCTGAATTAGCAAAAAAAAAAAAAAAATCTGAATTAGCAAAAAAAAATAAAAATTAACAAAAAAAATCTGAATTAGCAAAAAAAAAAAATCTGAATTAGCAAAAAAAAATCTGAATTTGCAAAAAAAAAAAAAAATTAGCAAAAAAAAATAAAAATTAGCAAAAAAAATCTGAATTAGCAAAAAAAAAAATCTGAATTAGGAAAAAAAAATAAAAATCTGAATTAGCAAAAAAAAAAATTAGAAAAAAATCTGAATTAGCAAAAAAATCTGAATTACCAAAAAAATCTGAATTAGCAAAAAAAAAATTAGAAAAAAAAAATCTGAATTAGTAAAAAAATAAAATCTGAATTACCAAAAAAAAAAAAAAAAAAAAATTAGCAAAAAATCTGAATTAGCAAAAAAAAAATGTGAATTAACAAAAAAAAAGTAAAAAATAGCAAAAAAATCTGAATTAGCAAAAAAAAAAAATCTGAATTAGCAAAAAAAAAAAAATTAGCAAAAAAAAATTTGAAAAAAAATCTTAATTAGCAAAAAAAAAATATGAATTAGCAAAAAAAAAGTAAAAATTTGCAAAAAAAATCTGAATTAGCAAAAAAAAAATTAGAAAAAAAATCTGAATTAGCAAAAAAATAAAATCTGAATTACAAAAAAAAAAAAAAATAAATAAAAATTAGCAAAAAATCTGAATTAGCAAAAAAAAATCTGAATTAGCAAAAAAAAAGTAAAAATTTGCAAAAAAAATCTGAATTAGCAAAAAAAATCTGAATTAGCAAAAAAATCTGAATTAGCAAAAAAAAAAATTAGAAAAAAAAATTTGAAAAAAAATCTTAATTAGCAAAAAAAAATATGAATTAGAAAAAAAAAAATAAAAAAATCTGAATTAGCAAAAAAAATCTGAATTAGCAAAAAAAAAAGCTGAATTAGCAAAATAAAAAAAAAAAATCTGAATTAGCAAAAAAAAAAAAACTGAATTAGCAAAAAAAAAAAAAATATATAGCAAAAAAAATTAGCAAAAAAAAAAATTCTGAATAAAAAAAAAAAAATCTGAATTAGAAAAAAAAAAAATTAGAAAAAAAAAATCTGAATTAGCAAAAAAAATAAAATCTGAATTACCAAAAAAAAAAAAAATAAAAATTAGCAAAAAATCTGAATTAGCAAAAAAAAAAAAATCTGAATTAGCAAAAAAAAAGTAAAAATTAGCAAAAAAAATCTGAATTAGCAAAAAAAAATCTGAATTAGCAAAATAATCTGAATTAGCAAAAAAAAAAAAAAATTAGCAAAAAAAAATCTTAATTAGCAAAAAAAAAATATGAATTAGAAAAAAAAATAAGAAAAATCTGAATTAGCAAAAAAAAAAAAAAAATCTGAATTAGCAAAAAAAAATAAAAATTAACAAAAAAAATCTGAATTAGCAAAAAAAAAAAATCTGAATTAGCAAAAAAAAATCTGAATTTGCAAAAAAAAAAAAAAAAAATTAGCAAAAAAAAATAAAAATTAGCAAAAAAAATCTGAATTAGCAAAAAAAAAAATCTGAATTAGGAAAAAAAAATAAAAATCTGAATTAGCAAAAAAAAAAAATTAGAAAAAAATCTGAATTAGCAAAAAAATCTGAATTACCAAAAAAATCTGAATTAGCAAAAAAAAAATTAGAAAAAAAAAATCTGAATTAGTAAAAAAATAAAATCTGAATTACCAAAAAAAAAAAAAAAAAAAATTAGCAAAAAATCTGAATTAGCAAAAAAAAAATGTGAATTAACAAAAAAAAAGTAAAAAATAGCAAAAAAATCTGAATTAGCAAAAAAAAAAATCTGAATTAGCAAAAAAAAAAAAATTAGCAAAAAAAAATTTGAAAAAAAATCTTAATTAGCAAAAAAAAAATATGAATTAGAAAAAAAAATAAAAAAAATCTGAATTAGCAAAAAAAAAAAATCTGAATTAGCAAAAAAAAAATAAAAATTAACAAAAAAAATCTGAATTAGCAAAAAAAATCTGAATTAGCAAAAAAAATCTGAATTTGCAAAAAAAAAAAAAATTAGCAAAAAAAAAATAAATTAGCAAAAAAAAAATAAAAATTAGCAAAAAAAATCTGAATTAGCAAAAAAAAATAAAATCTGAATTAGCAAAAAAAAAAAAAAAAAAAATCTGAATTAGCAAAAAAAAAAATAATCTGAATTAGCAAAAAAAAATAAAAAAAAAATAAAAAAAAAATAGAAAAAAAAATCTGAATTAGCAAAAAAAAAATCTGAATTAGCAAAAAAAATCTGAATTAGCAAAAAAAAATAAAAATAAAAATTAGAAAAAAAAATTAGAAAAAACAAAAATCTGAATTAGCAAAAAATTAGCAAAATAAATTAGAAAAAAAATCTGAATTAGCAAAAAAAAAAAAAAAAAAAAAAAAGCAAAAAAATTAGCAAAAAAAAAATCTGGATTAGCAAAAAAAAAAATTATAAAAAAAATCTGAATTAGCAAAAAAAAAAAAATAGAAAAAAAATCTGAATTACCAAAAAAATCTGAATTAGCAAAAAAAAAAAAAAAAAAAAACTGAATTAGAAAAAAAAAAATCTGAATTAGCAAAAAAAAAAAAAAAAAAATTAGCAAAAAAAAATCTGAATTAGCAAAAAAAAATCTGAATTAGCAAAAAAAAAATAAAAATTAGCAAAAAAAATCTCAATTAGCAAAAAAAAATAAAATCTGAATTAGCAAAAAAAAATTAGAAAAAAACATCTGAATTAGCAAAAAAAAAAAAAATCTGAATTAGCAAAAAAAAAAAAAAAAAATCTGAATTAGCAAAAAATTAGCAAAATAAATTAGAAAAAAATCTGAATTAGCAAAAAAAAATAGCAAAAAAAAATAGCAAAAAAAAAATCTGGATTAGCAAAAAAAAAAATCTGAATTAGCAAAAAAAAAAATTAGAAAAAAAAATCTGAATTAGCAAAAAAAAAAAAATTAGAAAAAAAATCTGAATTAGCAAAAAAAAAAAATCTGAATTAGCAAAAAAAAAAAAAATCTGAATTAGCAAAAAAAAAAAAAAACTAAAAATTAGCAAAAAAAAAAATCTGAATTAGCAAAAAAAATCTGAATTAGCAAAAAAACAAAAAATTAGAAAAAAACAAAAATCTGAATTAGCAAAAAAAATTAGAAAAAAAAATCTGAATTAGCAAAAAAAAAAAATCTGAATTAGCAAAAAAAAAAAAATCTGAATTAGCAAAAAAAAAAAAAAATCTGAATTAGCAAAAAAAAATCTTAATTAGCAAAAAAAAAATAGAAAAAGAAAAAAAATCTGAATTAGCAAAATAAGTTAAAAAAAAAAATCTGAATTAGCAAAATAAAAAAAAAATCTGAATTAGCAAAAAAAAAAAATCTGAATTAGCAAAAAAAAAAAAAAATAGCAAAAAAAATTAGCAAAAAAAAAAAATTCTGAATTAGCAAAAAAAAAAATTAGAAAAAAAAAATTTGGAAAAAAAATCTGAATTAGCAAAAAAAATCTGAATTAGCAAAAAAAAAAAATTTGAAAAAAAAATCTGAATAGCTAAAAAAAAAAAAATCTGAATTAGCAAAAAAAAAAAAAAAAAAAAATTAGAAAAAAAAAATCTGAATTAGCAAAATAAATTAGAAATAAAAATCTGAATTAGCAAAAAAAAAAAATAGCAAAAAAAATTAGCAAAAAAAAAAATCTGGATTAGCAAAAAAAATTATAAAAAAAATCTGAATTAGCAAAAAAAAAATTAGAAAAAAAAATCTGAATTAGCAAAAAAAAAAAAAATCTGAATTAGCAAAAAAAAAAAAAAAATCTGAATTAGCAAAAAATTAGCAAAATAAATTAGAAAAAAAATCTGAATTAGCAAAAAAAAAAATAGCAAAAAAAATTAGCAAAAAAAAAATCTGGATTAGCAAAAAAAAATCTGAATTAGCAAAAAAAAAATTAGAAAAAAAAAACTGAATTAGCAAAAAAAAAAAATTAGAAAAAAAATCTGAATTAGCAAAAAAAAAAAATCTGAATTAGCAAAAAAAAAAAAATCTGAATTAGCAAAAAAAAAAAACTAAAAATTAGCAAAAAAAAAAAATCTGAATTAGCAAAAAAACAAAAAATTAGAAAAAAACAAAAATCTGAATTAGCAAAAAAAATTAGAAAAAAAAAATCTGAATTAGCAAAAAAAAAATTCTGAATTAGCAAAAAAAAAAATTAGAAAAAAAAAAATTTGGAAAAAAAATCTGAATTAGCAAAAAAAAAAAATTTGAAAAAAAAATCTGAATAGCTAAAAAAAAAAATAAAATCTGAATTAGCAAAAAAAAAAATTAGAAAAAAAAATCTGAATTAGCAAAATAAATTAGAAATAAAAATCTGAATTAGCAAAAAAAAAAAATAGCAAAAAAAATTAGCAAAAAAAAATCTGGATTAGCAAAAAAAAATTATAAAAAAAATCTGAATTAGCAAAAAAAAAATTAGAAAAAAAAAATCTGAATTAGCAAAAAAAAAAAAAGCAAATTAGAAAAAAAAATCTGAATTAGCAAAAAAAATCTGAATTAGCAAAAAAAAATCTGAATTAGCAAAAAAAAAAAAACTAAAAATTAGCAAAAAAAAATCTGAATTAGCAAAAAAAAATCTGAATTAGCAAAAAAAAAAATTAGAAAAAAAACAAAAATCTGAATTAGCAAAAAAAAATCTGAATTAGCAAAAAAAAATTAGAAAAAAAAAATCTGAATTAGCAAAAAAAAAAAAATCTGAATTAGCAAAAAAAAAAAAAATCTGAATTAGCAAAAAAAAAAAATCTGAATTAGCAAAAAAAAAAACTGAATTAGCAAAAAATTAGCAAAATAAATTAGAAAAAAATCTGAATTAGCAAAAAAAATTAGCAAAAAAAAAATAATTATAAAAAAAAAAATCTGAATTAGCAAAAAAAAAATTAGAAAAAAAAATCTGAATTAGCAAAAAAAAAAAAAAAAAAATTAGAAAAAAAATCTGAATTAGCAAAAAAAAAAAATTTCTCAATTAGCAAAAAAAAAAATCTTAATTAGCAAAAAAAAAAAAATCTGAATTAGCAAAAAAAAAAAACTAAAAAAAAAATAAAAATTAGCAAAAAAAAAAAATTAGCAAAAAAAATAAAAATTAGCAAAAAAAATCTGAATTAGCAAAAAAAAAAAAAAATCTGAATTAGGAAAAAAAAATCTGAATTAGTAAAAAAAAAAATTAGAAAAAAAAATCTGAATTAGCAAAAAAATAAAATCTGAATTACAAAAAAAAAAAATAAAAATTAGCAAAAAATCTAAATTAGCAAAAAAAAAAAGTGAATTAGCAAAAAAAAAGTAAAAAATAGCAAAAAAAATCTGAATTAGCAAAAAAAAAAAATCTGAATTAGCAAAAAAATCTGAATTAGCAAAAAAAAAATTAGCAACAAAAAATTTGAAAAAAAAATCTTAATTAGCAAAAAAAAAATATGAATTAGAAAAAAAAATAAAAAAATCTGAATTTGCAAAAAAAAAAAAAAATCTGAATTAGCAAAAAAAAAATAAAAATTATCAAAAAAAATCTGAATTAGCAAAAAAAAAATCTGAATTAGCAAAAAAAAATCTGAATTTGCAAAAAAAAAAAATTAGCAAAAAAAAAAAATTAGCAAGAAAAAAATAAAAATTAGCAAAAAAAATCTGAATTAGTAAAAAAAAAAAAAATCTGAATTAGCAAAAAAAAAAAAAAATCTGAATTAGCAAAAAAAAAAAAAAAAAATAGAAAAAAAACTGAATTAGCAAAAAAAAAAAAAATCTGAATTAGCAAAAAAAAAATAAAAAAAAAAATAAAAAAAAAAAATAGAAAAAAAAAATCTGAATTAGCAAAAAAAAAAAAAATCTGAATTAGCAAAAAAAAATCTGAATTAGCAAAAAAAAATAAAAATCTGAATTAGCAAAAAAAAAAACTAAAAATTAGCAAAAAAAAAATCTGAATTAGCAAAAAAAAATCTGAATTAGCAAAAAAAAAAAAAATTAGAAAAAAACAAAAATCTGAATTAGCAAAAAAAATTAGAAAAAAAAATCTGAATTAGCAAAAAAAAAAAAATCTGAATTAGCAAAAAAAAAAAATCTGAATTAGCAAAAAAAAAAAATCTGAATTAGCAAAAAAAAAGAAAAAAATCTGAATTAGCAAAAAAAAATCTTAATTAACAAAAAAAAAAAAAAAAATAGCAAAAAAAAATAGAAAAAGAAAAAAAAAATCTGAATTAGCAAAATAAGTTAAAAAAAAAAAATCTGAATTAGCAAAATAAAAAAAAAATCTGAATTAGCAAAAAAAAAAAAAATCTGGATTAGCAAAAAAAAAAAAAATAGCAAAAAAAATTAGCAAAAAAAAAATTCTGAATTAGCAAAAAAAAAAATTAGAAAAAAAAAATTTGGAAAAAAAAATCTGAATTAGCAAAAAAAAAAAAATTTGAAAAAAAAAATCTGAATAGCTAAAAAAAAAAAAAATCTGAATTAGCAAAAAAAAAAAAATTAGCAAAAAAAAATAGAAAAAGAAAAAAAAATCTGAATTAGCAAAATAAGTTAAAAAAAATAAAAATCTGAATTAGCAAAAAAAAAAAAAAAGCAAAAAAAATTAGCAAAAAAAAATCTGGGTTAGCAAAAAAAAATCTGAATTAGCAAAAAAAAAAAATTAGAAAAAAAAATCTGAATTAGCAAAAAAAAAAGAAAATTAGAAAAAAAATCTGAATTAGCAAAAAAAATCTGAATTAGCAAAAAAAAAAAATCTGAATTAGCAAAAAATAAAAAAACTAAAAATTAGCAAAAAAAAATCTGAATTAGCAAAAAAAAATCTGAATTAGCAAAAAAAAAAAATTAGAAAAAACAAAAATCTGAATTAGCAAAAAAAAATCTGAATTAGCAAAAAAAAATTAGAAAAAAAAAATCTGAATTAGCAAAAAAATAAAATCTGAATTACCAAAAAAAAAAAAATAAATAAAAATTAGCAAAAAATCTGAATTAGCAAAAAAAAAATCTGAATTAGCAAAAAAAAAAGTAAAAATTTGCAAAAAAAATCTGAATTAGCAAAAAAAAAATCTGAATTAGCAAAAAAATCTGAATTAGCAAAAAAAAAAAAAATTAGCAAAAAAAAAATTTGAAAAAAAAATCTTAATTAGCAAAAAAAAATATGAATTAGAAAAAAAAATAAAAAAAATCTGAATTAGCAAAAAAAATCTGAATTAGCAAAATAAAAAAAAAAAATCTGAATTAGCAAAAAAAAAAATATCTGAATTAGCAAAAAAAAAAAAAAAATAGCAAAAAAAATTAGCAAAAAAAAAAATTCTAAATTAGCAAAAAAAAAAAAATCTGAATTAGAAAAAAAAAAAAATTAGAAAAAAAAATCTGAATTAGCAAAAAAAATAAAATCTGAATTACCAAAAAAATTAGCAAAAAATCTGAATTAGCAAAAAAGAAATCTGAATTAGCGAAAAAAAAGTAAAAATTAGCAAAAAAAATCTCAATTAGCAAAAAAAAATCTGAATTAGCAAAAAAATCTGAATTAGCAAAAAAAAAAAAAATTAGCAAAAAAAAATTTGAAAAAAAAATCTTAATTAGCAAAAAAAAAATATGAATTAGAAAAAAAAATAAAAAAAATCTGAATTAGCAAAAAAAAAAAAAAATCTGAATTAGCAAAAAAAAAAATAAAAATTAACAAAAAAAATCTGAATTAGCAAAAAAAAAAAATCTGAATTAGCAAAAAAAAATCTGAATTTGCAAAAAAAAAAAAAAAATTAGCAAAAAAAAAAATTAGCAAAAAAAAATAAAAATTAGCAAAAAAAATCTGAATTAGCAAAAAAAAAAATCTGAATTAGGAAAAAAAATAAAAATCTGAATTAGCAAAAAAAAAAAAATTAGAAAAAAATCTGAATTAGCAAAAAAATCTGAATTACCAAAAAAATCTGAATTAGCAAAAAAAAAAAATTAGAAAAAAAAAATCTGAATTAGCAAAAAAATAAAATCTGAATTACCAAAAAAAAAAAAAAAAAAAATTAGCAAAAAATCTGAATTAGCAAAAAAAAAAATGTGAATTAACAAAAAAAAAAGTAAAAAATAGCAAAAAAATCTGAATTAGCAAAAAAAAAAATCTGAATTAGCAAAAAAATCTGAATTAGCAAAAAAAAAAATTAGCAAAAAAAAATTTGAAAAAAAAATCTTAATTAGCAATAAAAATATGAATTAGAAAAAAAAATAAAAAAAATCTGAATTAGCAAAAAAAAAAATCTGAATTAGAAAAAAAAAATAAAAATTAACAAAAAAAATCTGAATTAGCAAAAAAAATCTGAATTAGCAAAAAAAATCTGAATTTGCAAAAAAATTAGCAAAAAAAAAAAAATTAGCAAAAAAATAATAAAAATTAGCAAAAAAAATCTGAATTAGCAAAAAAAAATAAAATCTGAATAGCAAAAAAAAAAAAAAAAAAAAATCTGAATTAGCAAAAAAAAAAATTAGAAAAAAAAACTGAATTAGCAAAAAAAAAAAAAATCTGAATTAGCAAAAAAAAAAAAATAAAAAAAAAAATAAAAAAAAAAATAGAAAAAAAAAATCTGAATTAGCAAAAAAAAAAATCTGAATTAGCAAAAAAAATCTGAATTAGCAAAAAAAAATAAAAATAAAAATTAGAAAAAACAAAAATCTGAATTAGCAAAAAATTAGCAAAAAAAAATTATAAAAAAAATCTGAATTAGCAAAAAAAAAAAATTGGAAAAAAAAATCTGAATTAGCAAAAAAAAAAAAAATAGAAAAAAAATCTGAATTAGCAAAAAATCCGAATTACCAAAAAAATCCGAATTACCAAAAAAATCTGAATTAGCAAAAAAAAAAAAAAAAAAAACTGAATTAGAAAAAAAAAAAATCTGAATTAGCAAAAAAAAAAACTAAAAATTAGCAAAAAAAATCTGAATTAGCAAAAAAAAAAATCTGAATTAGCAAAAAAAAAAATTGGAAAAAAATCTGAATTAGCAAAAAAAAAAAAAAAATCTGAATTAGCAAAAAAAAAAAAATCTGAATTAGCAAAAAAAAAATCTTAATTAGCAAAAAAAAAAAAATTAGCAAAAAAAAATAGAAAAAGAAAAAAAATCTGAATTAGCAAAATAAGTTAAAAAAAAAAAATCTGAATTAGCAAAATAAAAAAAAAAATCTGAATTAGCAAAAAAAAAAATCTGAATTAGCAAAAAAAAAAAAAAAAAAAAAAAAAAAATTAGCAAAAAAAAAATTCTGAATTAGCAAAAAAAAAAATTAGAAAAAAAAAAATTTGGAAAAAAAATCTGAATTAGCAAAAAAAAAAAATTTGAAAAAAAAATCTGAATAGCTAAAAAAAAAAATAAAATCTGAATTAGCAAAAAAAAAAAAAAAAATTAGAAAAAAAAATCTGAATTAGCAAAATAAATTAGAAATAAAAATCTGAATTAGCAAAAAAAAAAAAAATAGCAAAAAAAATTAGCAAAAAAAAAAAATTATAAAAAAAATCTGAATTAGCAAAAAAAAAATTAGAAAAAAAAAATCTGAATTAGCAAAAAAAAAAAAAGAAAATTAGAAAAAAAAATCTGAATTAGCAAAAAAAATCTGAATTAGCAAAAAAAAAAATCTGAATTAGCAAAAAAAAAAAAAAAACTAAAAATTAGCAAAAAAAAATCTGAATTAGCAAAAAAAAATCTGAATTAGCAAAAAAAAATCTGAATTAGCAAAAAAAAAAATTAGAAAAAAAACAAAAATCTGAATTAGCAAAAAAAAATCTGAATTAGCAAAAAAAAATTAGAAAAAAAAAATCTGAATTAGCAAAAAAAAAAAATCTGAATTAGCAAAAAAAAAAAAATCTGAATTAGCAAAAAAAAAAATCTGAATTAGCAAAAAAAAAAAACTGAATTAGCAAAAAATTAGCAAAATAAATTAGAAAAAAATCTGAATTAGCAAAAAAAATTAGCAAAAAAAAAATAATTATAAAAAAAAAAAATCTGAATTAGCAAAAAAAAAATTAGAAAAAAAAATCTGAATTAGCAAAAAAAAAAAAAATTAGAAAAAAAATCTGAATTAGCAAAAAAAAAAAATTTCTCAATTAGCAAAAAAAAAAAATCTTAATTAGCAAAAAAAAAAAATCTGAATTAGCAAAAAAAAAAAACTAAAAATTAGCAAAAAAAAAATCGGAATTAGCAAAAAAAAAAATTAGAAAAAAACAAAAATCTGAATTAGCAAAAAAAATTAGAAAAAAAAAATCTGAATTAGCAAAAAAATAAAATCTGAATTAGCAAAAAAAAAAAATCTGAATTAGCAAAAAAAAAAAAAAATCTGAATTAGCAAAAAAAAAAAAAAAAAAATCTGAATTAGCAAAAAAAAATCTTAATTAGCAAAAAAAAAAAAATTAGCAAAAAAAAATTGAAAAAGAAAAAAAAATCTGGATTAGCAAAATAAGTTAAAAAAAAAAAAAATCTGAATTAGCAAAATAAAAAAAAAAATCTGAATTAGCAAAATAAATTAGAAATAAAAATCTGAATTAGCAAAAAAAAAAAAAATAGCAAAAAAAATTAGCAAAAAAAAAATCTGGATTAGCAAAAAAAAATTATAAAAAAAATCTGAATTAGCAAAAAAAAAATTAGAAAAAAAAATCTGAATTAGCAAAAAAAAAAAAAATCTGAATTAGCAAAAAAAAAAAAAAAAAATCTGAATTAGCAAAAAATTAGCAAAATAAATTAGAAAAAAAATCTGAATTAGCAAAAAAAAAAAATAGCAAAAAAAATTAGCAAAAAAAAAATCTGGATTAGCAAAAAAAAATGTGAATTAGCAAAAAAAAATTAGAAAAAAAAATCTGAATTAGCAAAAAAAAAAAAATTAGAAAAAAAATCTGAATTAGCAAAAAAAAAATCTGAATTAGCAAAAAAAAAAAAATCTGAATTAGCAAAAAAAAAAAATAAAAATTAGCAAAAAAAAAAAATCTGAATTAGCAAAAAAAAATCTGAATTAGCAAAAAAACAAAAAATTAGAAAAAAACAAAAATCTGAATTAGCAAAAAAAATTAGAAAAAAAAAATCTGAATTAGCAAAAAAAAAAATCTGAATTAGCAAAAAAAAAAAAATCTGAATTAGCAAAAAAAAATCTGAATTAGCAAAAAAAAAAATTAGAAAAAAAACAAAAATCTGAATTAGCAAAAAAAAATCTGAATTAGCAAAAAAAAATTAGAAAAAAAAAATCTGAATTAGCAAAAAAAAAAAATCTGAATTAGCAAAAAAAAAAAAATCTGAATTAGCAAAAAAAAAAATCTGAATTAGCAAAAAAAAAAAACTGAATTAGCAAAAAATTAGCAAAATAAATTAGAAAAAAATCTGAATTAGCAAAAAAAATTAGCAAAAAAAAAATAATTATAAAAAAAAAAATTTGGAAAAAAAATCTGAATTAGCAAAAAAAAAAAATTTGAAAAAAAAATCTGAATAGCTAAAAAAAAAAAATAAAATCTGAATTAGCAAAAAAAAAAAAAAAATTAGAAAAAAAAATCTGAATTAGCAAAATAAATTAGAAATAAAAATCTGAATTAGCAAAAAAAAAAAAAATAGCAAAAAAAAAAAATTATAAAAAAAATCTGAATTAGCAAAAAAAAAATTAGAAAAAAAAAATCTGAATTAGCAAAAAAAAAAAAAGAAAATTAGAAAAAAAAATCTGAATTAGCAAAAAAAATCTGAATTAGCAAAAAAAAAAATCTGAATTAGCAAAAAAAAAAAAAACTAAAAATTAGCAAAAAAAAATCTGAATTAGCAAAAAAAAATCTGAATTAGCAAAAAAAAATCTGAATTAGCAAAAAAAAAAATTAGAAAAAAAACAAAAATCTGAATTAGCAAAAAAAAATCTGAATTAGCAAAAAAAAATTAGAAAAAAAAAATCTGAATTAGCAAAAAAAAAAAATCTGAATTAGCAAAAAAAAAAAAATCTGAATTAGCAAAAAAAAAAAATCTGAATTAGCAAAAAAAAAAAAACTGAATTAGCAAAAAATTAGCAAAATAAATTAGAAAAAAATCTGAATTAGCAAAAAAAATTAGCAAAAAAAAAATAATTATAAAAAAAAAAAATCTGAATTAGCAAAAAAAAAATTAGAAAAAAAAATCTGAATTAGCAAAAAAAAAAAAAATTAGAAAAAAAATCTGAATTAGCAAAAAAAAAAAATTTCTCAATTAGCAAAAAAAAAAAATCTTAATTAGCAAAAAAAAAAAATCTGAATTAGCAAAAAAAAAAAACTAAAAATTAGCAAAAAAAAAATCGGAATTAGCAAAAAAAAAAATTAGAAAAAAACAAAAATCTGAATTAGCAAAAAAAATTAGAAAAAAAAAATCTGAATTAGCAAAAAAATAAAATCTGAATTAGCAAAAAAAAAAAATCTGAATTAGCAAAAAAAAAAAAAAATCTGAATTAGCAAAAAAAAAAAAAAAAAATCTGAATTAGCAAAAAAAAATCTTAATTAGCAAAAAAAAAAAAATTAGCAAAAAAAAATTGAAAAAGAAAAAAAAATCTGGATTAGCAAAATAAGTTAAAAAAAAAAAAAATCTGAATTAGCAAAATAAAAAAAAAAATCTGAATTAGCAAAATAAATTAGAAATAAAAATCTGAATTAGCAAAAAAAAAAAAATAGCAAAAAAAAAAATCTGGATTAGCAAAAAAAAATTATAAAAAAAATCTGAATTAGCAAAAAAAAAATTAGAAAAAAAAATCTGAATTAGCAAAAAAAAAAAAAAAATCTGAATTAGCAAAAAAAAAAAAAAAATCTGAATTAGCAAAAAATTAGCAAAATAAATTAGAAAAAAAATCTGAATTAGCAAAAAAAAAATAGCAAAAAAAATTAGCAAAAAAAAAATCTGGGTTAGCAAAAAAAAATCTGAATTAGCAAAAAAAAATTAGAAAAAAAAATCTGAATTAGCAAAAAAAAAAAAATTAGAAAAAAAATCTGAATTAGCAAAAAAAAAATCTGAATTAGCAAAAAAAAAAAAATCTGAATTAGCAAAAAAAAAAAATAAAAATTAGAAAAAAAAAAAAATCTGAATTAGCAAAAAAAAATCTGAATTAGCAAAAAAACAAAAAATTAGAAAAAAACAAAAATCTGAATTAGCAAAAAAAATTAGAAAAAAAAAATCTGAATTAGCAAAAAAAAAATCTGAATTAGCAAAAAAAAAAAAATCTGAATTAGCAAAAAAAAATCTGAATTAGCAAAAAAAAATCTGAATTAGCAAAAAAAAAAATTAGAAAAAAAACAAAAATCTGAATTAGCAAAAAAAAATCTGAATTAGCAAAAAAAAATTAGAAAAAAAAAATCTGAATTAGCAAAAAAAAAAAATCTGAATTAGCAAAAAAAAAAAAATCTGAATTAGCAAAAAAAAAAATCTGAATTAGCAAAAAAAAAAACTGAATTAGCAAAAAATTAGCAAAATAAATTAGAAAAAAATCTGAATTAGCAAAAAAAATTAGCAAAAAAAAAATAATTATAAAAAAAAAAAATCTGAATTAGCAAAAAAAAATTAGAAAAAAAAATCTGAATTAGCAAAAAAAAAAAAATTAGAAAAAAAATCTGAATTAGCAAAAAAAAAAAATTTCTCAATTAGCAAAAAAAAAAATCTTAATTAGCAAAAAAAAAAAATCTGAATTAGCAAAAAAAAAAAACTAAAAATTAGCAAAAAAAAAATCGGAATTAGCAAAAAAAAAATTAGAAAAAAACAAAAATCTGAATTAGCAAAAAAAATTAGAAAAAAAAAATCTGAATTAGCAAAAAAATAAAATCTGAATTAGCAAAAAAAAAAATCTGAATTAGCAAAAAAAAAAAAAAAATCTGAATTAGCAAAAAAAAAAAAAAAAAAATCTGAATTAGCAAAAAAAAATCTTAATTAGCAAAAAAAAAAAATTAGCAAAAAAAAATTGAAAAAGAAAAAAAAATCTGGATTAGCAAAATAAGTTAAAAAAAAAAAAAATCTGAATTAGCAAAATAAAAAAAAAAAATCTGAATTAGCAAAATAAATTAGAAATAAAAATCTGAATTAGCAAAAAAAAAAAAATAGCAAAAAAAATTAGCAAAAAAAAAAATCTGGATTAGCAAAAAAAAATTATAAAAAAAATCTGAATTAGCAAAAAAAAAATTAGAAAAAAAAATCTGAATTAGCAAAAAAAAAAAAAAAATCTGAATTAGCAAAAAAAAAAAAAAAATCTGAATTAGCAAAAAATTAGCAAAATAAATTAGAAAAAAAATCTGAATTAGCAAAAAAAAAAAATAGCAAAAAAAATTAGCAAAAAAAAATCTGGATTAGCAAAAAAAAATCTGAATTAGCAAAAAAAAATTAGAAAAAAAAAAAAATTAGAAAAAAAATCTGAATTAGCAAAAAAAAAATCTGAATTAGCAAAAAAAAAAAAATCTGAATTAGCAAAAAAAAAAATAAAAATTAGCAAAAAAAAAAAAATCTGAATTAGCAAAAAAAAAATCTGAATTAGCAAAAAAACAAAAAATTAGAAAAAAACAAAAATCTGAATTAGCAAAAAAAATTAGAAAAAAAAAATCTGAATTAGCAAAAAAAAAAATCTGAATTAGCAAAAAAAAAAAAATCTGAATTAGCAAAAAAAAAAAAATCTGAATTAGCAAAAAAAAAAAAAACTGAATTAGCAAAAAAAAAATCTTAATTAGCAAAAAAAAAAAATTAGCAAAAAAAAATAGAAAAAGAAAAAAAATCTGAATTAGCAAAATAAGTTAAAAAAAAAATCTGAATTAGCAAAATAAAAAAAAAAAATCTGAATTAGCAAAAAAAAAAATCTGAATTAGCAAAAAAAAAAAAAAAAAAAAAAAAAAAATTAGCAAAAAAAAAATTCTGAATTAGCAAAAAAAAAATTAGAAAAAAAAAATTTGGAAAAAAAATCTGAATTAGCAAAAAAAAAAAAATTTGAAAAAAAAATCTGAATAGCTAAAAAAAAAAATAAAATCTGAATTAGCAAAAAAAAAAAAAAAATTAGAAAAAAAAAATCTGAATTAGCAAAATAAATTAGAAATAAAAATCTGAATTAGCAAAAAAAAAAAATAGCAAAAAAAATTAGCAAAAAAAAATCTGGATTAGCAAAAAAAAATTATAAAAAAAATCTGAATTAGCAAAAAAAAAATTAGAAAAAAAAAATCTGAATTAGCAAAAAAAAAAAAGAAAATTAGAAAAAAAAAATCTGAATTAGCAAAAAAAATCTGAATTAGCAAAAAAAAAAATCTGAATTAACAAAAAAAAAAAAAACTAAAAATTAGCAAAAAAAAAATCTGAATTAGCAAAAAAAAAATTAGAAAAAAAACAAAAATCTGAATTAGCAAAAAAAAATCTGAATTAGCAAAAAAAAATTAGAAAAAAAAAAATCTGAATTAGCAAAAAAAAAAAAATCTGAATTAGCAAAAAAAAAAAAAATCTGAATTAGCAAAAAAAAAAATCTGAATTAGCAAAAAAAAAAAACTGAATTAGCAAAAAATTAGCAAAATAAATTAGAAAAAAATCTGAATTAGCAAAAAAAATTAGCAAAAAAAAAATAATTATAAAAAAAAAAAAATCTGAATTAGCAAAAAAAAAAATCTGAATTAGCAAAAAAAAAAAACTAAAAATTAGCAAAAAAAAAATCGGAATTAGCAAAAAAAAATTGGAAAAAAACAAAAATCTGAATTAGCAAAAAAAATTAGAAAAAAAAATCTGAATTAGCAAAAAAAAAAATCTGAATTAGCAAAAAAAAAAAAAATCTGAATTAGCAAAAAAAAGAAAAAATCTGAATTAGCAAAAAAAAAAAAAAAATCTGAATTAGCAAAAAAAAATCTTAATTAGCAAAAAAAAAAAAAATTAGCAAAAAAAAATTGAAAAAGAAAAAAAAATCTGGATTAGCAAAATAAGTTAAAAAAAAAAAATCTGAATTAGCAAAATAAAAAAAAAAATCTGAATTAGCAAAAAAAAAATATGAATTAGCAAAAAAAAAAAAAAATAGCAAAAAAAATTAGCAAAAAAAAAAATTCTGAATTAGCAAAAAAAAAATTAGAAAAAAAAAATTTGGAAAAAAAATCTGACTTAGCAAAAAAATCTGAATTAGCAAAAAAAAAAAATTTTGAAAAAAAAAATCTGAATAGTTAAAAAAAAAAAAAATCTGAATTAGCAAAAAAAAAATTAGCAAAAAAAAAAATTATAAAAAAAATCTGAATTAGCAAATAAAAAATTAGAAAAAAAAATCTGAATTAGCAAAAAAAAAAGAAAATTAGAAAAAAAATCTGAATTAGCAAAGAAAATCTGAATTAGCAAAAAAAAAAAATCTGAATTAGCAAAAAAAAAAAAAAAAAAATCTGAATTAGCAAAAAAAAATCTTAATTAGCAAAAAATAAAAATTAGCAAAAAAAAATAGAAAAAGAAAAAAAAAATCTGAATTAGCAAAATAAATTAAAAAAAAAATCTGAGTTAGCAAAATAAAAAAAACAAATCTGAATTAGCAAAAAAAAAATAAAATCTGAATTAGCAAAAAAAAAAACATAAAAATTAGAAAAAAAAATCTGAATTAGCAAAAAAATAAAATCTGAATTAGCAAAAAAAAAAAAAAAAAAAAAAAAAAATCTGAATTAGCAAAAAAAAAAAAAAAAAAAAAAATTAACAAAAAAAAATCTGAATTAGCAAAAAAAAAAAAATCTGAATTAGCAAAAAGAAAAATCTGAATTAGGAAAAAAAAAAGAATCTGAATTAGCAAAAAAAAAATTAGAAAAAAAAAATTTGAATTAGCAAAAAAAATAAAATCTGAATTAGCAAAAAAAAAAAATCTGAATTAGAAAAAAAAAATTAGAAAAAAAAAATCTGAATTAGCAAAAAAAATAAAATCTGAATTACCAAAAAAAATTAGCAAAAAAATCTGAATTAGCAAAAAAAAAATCTGAATTAGCAAAAAAAAAAGTAAAAATTAGCAAAAAAAATCTGAATTAGCAAAAAAAAAAAATCTGAATTAGCAGAAAAATCTGAATAAGCAAAAAAAAAAAAAAAATTAGCAAAAAAAAATTTGAAAAAAAAATCTTAATTAGCAAAAAAAAAATATGAATTAGAAAAAAAAATAAAAAAAAATCTGAATTAGCAAAAAAAAAAAAAAATCTGAATTAGCAAAAAAAAAAAAATTAACAAAAAAAAATCTGAATTAGAAAAAAAAAAATCTGAATTAGCAAAAAAAAATCTGAATTTGCAAAAAAAAAATAAAAAAAAAATTAGCAAAAAAAAAAATTAGCAAAAAAAAATAAAAATTAGCAAAAAAAATCTGAATTAGCAAAAAAAAAAAAAAATCTGAATTAGGAAAAAAAAAATCTGAATTAGCAAAAAAAAAATTAGAAAAAAAAATCTGAATTAGCAAAAAAATAAAATCTGAATTACAAAAAAAAAAAAAAAAAAATTAGCAAAAAATCTGAATTAGCAAAAAAAAAAGTGAATTAGCAAAAAAAAAGTAAAAAATAGCAAAAAAATCTGAATTAGCAAAAAAAAAAAATCTGAATTAGCAAAAAAATCTGAATTAGCAAAAAAAAAATTAGCAACAAAAAATTTGAAAAAAAAATCTTAATTAGCAAAAAAAAAATATGAATTAGAAAAAAAAATAAAAAAAATCTGAATTTGCAAAAAAAAAAAAAAATCTGAATTAGCAAAAAAAAAATCTGAATTAGCAAAAAAAAATCTGAATTTGCAAAAAAAAAAAATTAGCAAAAAAAAAAAAATTAGCAAGAAAAAAATAAAAATTAGCAAAAAAAATCTGAATTAGCAAAAAAAAAAAATCTGAATTAGCAAAAAAAAAAAAAAAAAAATCTGAATTAGCAAAAAAAAAAAAAGAAAAAAAATAGAAAAAAAACTGAATTAGCAAAAAAAAAAAAATCTGAATTAGCAAAAAAAAATAAAAAAAAAATAAAAAAAAAAAAAATAGAAAAAAAAAATCTGAATTAGCAAAAAAAAAAAAATCTGAATTAGCAAAAAAAAATCTGAATTAGCAAAAAAAAATAAAAATAAAAATTAGCAAAAAAAAAATTATAAAAAAAAAAATCTGAATTAGCAAAAAATTAGCAAAATAAATTAGAAAAAAAAATCTGAATTAGCAAAAAAAAAAAAATAGCAAAAAAAATTAGCAAAAAAAAAATCTGGATTAGCAAAAAAAAAAAATCTGAATTAGCAAAAAAAAAATTAGAAAAAAAATCTGAATTAGCAAAAAAAAAAAAAAAAATTAAAAAAAAAATCTGAATTAGCAAAAAAAAAAAAAAATCTGAATTAGCAAAAAAAAAAAATCTGAATTAGCAAAAAAAAAAAAATCTGAATTAGCAAAAAAAAAAACTAAAAATTAGCAAAAAAAAAAATCTGAATTAGCAAAAAAAAATCTGAATTAGCAAAAAAAAAAAAAATTAGAAAAAAACAAAAATCTGAATTAGCAAAAAAAATTAGAAAAAAAAATCTGAATTAGCAAAAAAAAAAAATCTGAATTAGCAAAAAAAAAAAATCTGAATTAGCAAAAAAAAAAAATCTGAATTAGCAAAAAAAAAAAAAAAATCTGAATTAGCAAAAAAAAATCTTAATTAACAAAAAAAAAAAAAAATAGCAAAAAAAAAATAGAAAAAGAAAAAAAAATCTGAATTAGCAAAATAAGTTAAAAAAAAAAATCTGAATTAGCAAAATAAAAAAAAAAATCTGAATTAGCAAAAAAAAAAAAAATCTGGATTAGCAAAAAAAAAAATAGCAAAAAAAATTAGCAAAAAAAAAATTCTGAATTAGCAAAAAAAAAAAATTAGAAAAAAAAAATTTGGAAAAAAAAATCTGAATTAGCAAAAAAAAAAAAATTTGAAAAAAAAAATCTGAATAGCTAAAAAAAAAAAAATCTGAATTAGCAAAAAAAAAAAAATTTGCAAAAAAAAATAGAAAAAGAAAAAAAAATCTGAATTAGCAAAATAAGTTAAAAAAAATAAAAATCTGAATTAGCAAAAAAAAAAAAGCAAAAAAAAATTAGCAAAAAAAATCTGGATTAGCAAAAAAAAATCTGAATTAGCAAAAAAAAAAAATTACAAAAAAAAATCTGAATTAGCAAAAAAAAAAAGAAAATTAGAAAAAAAATCTGAATTAGCAAAAAAAATCTGAATTAGCAAAAAAAAAAAATCTGAATTAGCAAAAAAAAAAAAAAACTAAAAATTAGCAAAAAAAAATCTGAATTTGCAAAAAAAAATCTGAATTAGCAAAAAAAAAAAATTAGAAAAAACAAAAATCTGAATTAGCAAAAAAAAATTAGAAAAAAAAAATCTGAATTAGCAAAAAAATAAAATCTGAATTACCAAAAAAAAAAAAATAAATAAAAATTAGCAAAAAATCTGAATTAGCAAAAAAAAAATCTGAATTAGCAAAAAAAAAGTAAAAATTTGCAAAAAAAATCTGAATTAGCAAAAAAAAATCTGAATTAGCAAAAAAATCTGAATTAGCAAAAAAAAAAAAAAATTAGCAAAAAAAAAATTTGAAAAAAAAATCTTAATTAGCAAAAAAAATATGAATTAGAAAAAAAATAAAAAAAATCTGAATTAGCAAAAAAAAAAAAAATCTGAATTAGCAAAAAAAAAAAAAATTAACAAAAAAAAATCTGAATTAGAAAAAAAAAATCTGAATTAGCAAAAAAAAATCTGAATTTGCAAAAAAAAAATAAAATAAAAATTAGCAAAAAAAAAAAAATTAGCAAAAAAAAATAAAAATTAGCAAAATAAAATTTGAATTAGCAAAAAAAAAAAAAATCTGAATTAGGAAAAAAAAAATCTGAATTAGCAAAAAAAAATTAGAAAAAAAAATCTGAATTAGCAAAAAAATAAAATCTGAATTACAAAAAAAAAAAAATAAAAATTAGCAAAAAATCTGAATTTGCAAAAAAAAAGTGAATTAGCAAAAAAAAAGTAAAAAATAGCAAAAAAAATCTGAATTAGCAAAAAAAAAAATCTGAATTAGCAAAAAAATCTGAATTAGCAAAAAAAAAATTAGCAACAAAAAATTTGAAAAAAAAAATCTTAATTAGCAAAAAAAAAATATGAATTAGAAAAAAAAATAAAAAAATCTGAATTTGCAAAAAAAAAAAAAATCTGAATTAGCAAAAAAAAAATAAAAATTAACAAAAAAAATCTGAATTAGCAAAAAAAAAATCTGGATTAGCAAAAAAAAATCTGAATTAGCAAAAAAAAAAAATTAGAAAAAAAAAATCTGAATTAGCAAAAAAAAAAAGAAAATTAGAAAAAAAATCTGAATTAGCAAAAAAAATCTGAATTAGCAAAAAAAAAAAATCTGAATTAGCAAAAAAAAAAAAAAACTAAAAATTAGCAAAAAAAATCTGAATTAGCAAAAAAAAATCTGAATTAGCAAAAAAAAAAATTAGAAAAAACAAAAATCTGAATTAGCAAAAAAAAATCTGAATTAGCAAAAAAAAATTAGAAAAAAAAAATCTGAATTAGCAAAAAAATAAAATCTGAATTACCAAAAAAAAAAAAAATAAATAAAAATTTGCAAAAAATCTGAATTAGCAAAAAAAAAATCTGAATTAGCAAAAAAAAAGTAAAAATTTGCAAAAAAAATCTGAATTAGCAAAAAAAAAATCTGAATTAGCAAAAAAAAAAAAAAAAATTAGCAAAAAAAAAATTTGAAAAAAAAATCTTAATTAGCAAAAAAAATATGAATTAGAAAAAAAAATAAAAAAAATCTGAATTAGCAAAAAAAATCTGAATTAGCAAAATAAAAAAAAAAAATCTGAATTAGCAAAAAAAAAAAAATCTGAATTAGCAAAAAAAAAAAAAATAGCAAAAAAAATTAGCAAAAAAAAATTCTGAATTAGCAAAAAAAAAAAAAAATCTGAATTAGAAAAAAAAAAAAAATTAGAAAAAAAATCTGAATTAGCAAAAAAAATAAAATCTGAATTACCAAAAAAATTAGCAAAAAATCTGAATTAGCAAAAAAAAAATCTGAATTAGCGAAAAAAAAGTAAAAATTAGCAAAAAAAATCTGAATTAGCAAAAAAAAATCTGAATTAGCAAAAAAATCTGAATTAGCAAAAAAAAAAAAAATTAGCAAAAAAAAATTTGAAAAAAAAATCTTAATTAGCAAAAAAAAATATGAATTAGAAAAAAAATACAAAAAATCTGAATTAGCAAAAAAAAAAAAAAAATCTGAATTAGCAAAAAAAAAATAAAAATTAACAAAAAAAATCTGAATTAGCAAAAAAAAAATCTGAATTAGCAAAAAAAAATCTGAATTTGCAAAAAAAAAAAAAAAATTAGCAAAAAAAAAAATTAGCAAAAAAAAAATAAAAATTAGCAAAAAAAATCTGAATTAGCAAAAAAAAAATCTGAATTAGGAAAAAAAAATAAAAATCTGAATTAGCAAAAAAAAAAAAATTAGAAAAAAATCTGAATTAGCAAAAAAATCTGAATTACCAAAAAAATCTGAATTAGCAAAAAAAAAAAATTAGAAAAAAAAAATCTGAATTAGCAAAAAAATAAAATCTGAATTACCAAAAAAAAAAAAAATAAAAATTAGCAAAAAATCTGAATTAGCAAAAAAAAAATGTGAATTAACAAAAAAAAAAGTAAAAAATAGCAAAAAAATCTGAATTAGCAAAAAAAAAATCTGAATTAGCAAAAAAATCTGAATTAGCAAAAAAAAAAAATTAGCAAAAAAAAATTTGAAAAAAAAATCTTAATTAGCAAAAAAAATATGAATTAGAAAAAAAAATTAAAAAAATCTGAATTAGCAAAAAAAAAAATCTGAATTAGAAAAAAAAAATAAAAATTAACAAAAAAAATCTGAATTAGCAAAAAAAATCTGAATTAGCAAAAAAATCTGAATTTGCAAAAAAAAAAAAAAAAATTAGCAAAAAAAAAAAAAATTAGCAAAAAAATAATAAAAATTAGCAAAAAAAATCTGAATTAGCAAAAAAAAATAAAATCTGAATTAGCAAAAAAAAAAAAAAAATCTGAATTAGCAAAAAAAAAAATTAGAAAAAAAAACTGAATTAGCAAAAAAAAAAAAATCTGAATTAGCAAAAAAAAAAATAAAAAAAAAAAAATAAAAAAAAAATAGAAAAAAAAAATCTGAATTAGCAAAAAAAAAATCTGAATTAGCAAAAAAAAATCTGAATTAGCAAAAAAAAATAAAAATAAAAATTAGAAAAAACAAAAATCTGAATTAGCAAAAAATTAGCAAAATAAATTAGAAAAAACAATCTGAATTAGCAAAAAAAAAAAAAAAAAAAGCAAAAAAAATTAGCAAAAAAAAAAATCTGGATTAGCAAAAAAAAAAATTATAAAAAAAATCTGAATTAGCAAAAAAAAAAAATTGGAAAAAAAAATCTGAATTAGCAAAAAAAAAAAAAAAAATAGAAAAAAAATCTGAATTAGCAAAAAATCCGAATTACCAAAAAAATCTGAATTAGCAAAAAAAAAAAAAAAAAACTGAATTAGAAAAAAAAAAATCTGAATTAGCAAAAAAAAAAAACTAAAAATTAGCAAAAAAAATCTGAATTAGCAAAAAAAAAAATCTGAATTAGCAAAAAAAAAATCTGAATTAGCAAAAAAAAAAAAAAAATAGAAAAAAAATCTGAATTAGCAAAAAATCCGAATTACCAAAAAAATCTGAATTAGCAAAAAAAAAAACTAAAAATTAGCAAAAAAAATCTGAATTAGCAAAAAAAAAATCTGAATTAGCAAAAAAAAAAATAAAAATTAGCAAAAAAAATCTCAATTAGCAAAAAAAAATAAAATCTGAATTAGCAAAAAAAAATTATAAAAAAACATCTGAATTAGCAAAAAAAAAAAATCTGAATTAGCAAAAAAAAAAAAAATCTGAATTAGCAAAAAATTAGCAAAATAAATTAGAAAAAAAATCTGAAATAACAACAAAAAAAAAAGCAAAAAAAATTAGCAAAAAAAAAATCTGGATTAGCAAAAAAAAAATCTGAATTAGCAAAAAAAAATCTGAATTAGCAAAAAAAAAAAAATTAGAAAAAAAATCTGAATTAGCAAAAACAAAATCTGAATTAGCAAAAAAAAAAAAATCTGAATTAGCAAAAAAAAAAAAACTAAAAATTAGCAAAAAAAAAAAATCTGAATTAGCAAAAAAAAATCTGAATTAGCAAACAAACAAAAAATTAGAAAAAAACAAAAATCTGAATTAGAAAAAAAAATTAGAAAAAAAAAATCTGAATTAGCAAAAAAAAAAAATCTGAATTAGCAAAAAAAAAAAATCTGAATTAGCAAAAAAAAAAAAAAAATCTGAATTAGAAAAAAAAATAAAAAAATCTGAATTTGCAAAAAAAAAAAAAATCTGAATTAGCAAAAAAAAAATAAAAATTAACAAAAAAAATCTGAATTAGCAAAAAAAAAATCTGGATTAGCAAAAAAAAAACTGAATTAGCAAAAAAAAAAAAATTAGAAAAAAAAAATCTGAATTAGCAAAAAAAAAAAGAAAATTAGAAAAAAAATCTGAATTAGCAAAAAAAATCTGAATTAGCAAAAAAAAAAATCTGAATTAGCAAAAAAAAAAAAACTAAAAATTAGCAAAAAAAATCTGAATTAGCAAAAAAAAATCTGAATTAGCAAAAAAAAAAATTAGAAAAAACAAAAATTTGAATTAGCAAAAAAAAATCTGAATTAGCAAAAAAAAATTAGAAAAAAAAAATCTGAATTAGCAAAAAAATAAAATCTGAATTACCAAAAAAAAAAAAAAAATAAATAAAAATTAGCAAAAAATCTGAATTAGCAAAAAAAAAATCTGAATTAGCAAAAAAAAAGTAAAAATTTGCAAAAAAAATCTGAATTAGCAAAAAAAAAATCTGGATTAGCAAAAAAAAAACTGAATTAGCAAAAAAAAAAAAATTAGAAAAAAAAAATCTGAATTAGCAAAAAAAAAAAGAAAATTAGAAAAAAAATCTGAATTAGCAAAAAAAATCTGAATTAGCAAAAAAAAAAATCTGAATTAGCAAAAAAAAAAAAACTAAAAATTAGCAAAAAAAATCTGAATTAGCAAAAAAAAATCTGAATTAGCAAAAAAAAAAAATTAGAAAAAACAAAAATCTGAATTAGCAAAAAAAAATTAGAAAAAAAAAATCTGAATTAGCAAAAAAATAAAATCTGAATTACCAAAAAAAAAAAAATAAATAAAAATTAGCAAAAAATCTGAATTAGCAAAAAAAAAATCTGAATTAGCAAAAAAAAAGTAAAAATTTGCAAAAAAAATCTGAATTAGCAAAAAAAAATCTGAATTAGCAAAAAAATCTGAATTAGCAAAAAAAAAAAAAAATTAGCAAAAAAAAAATTTGAAAAAAAAATCTTAATTAGCAAAAAAAATATGAATTAGAAAAAAAATAAAAAAAATCTGAATTAGCAAAAAAAAAAAAAATCTGAATTAGCAAAAAAAAAAAAAATTAACAAAAAAAAATCTGAATTAGAAAAAAAAAATCTGAATTAGCAAAAAAAAATCTGAATTTGCAAAAAAAAAATAAAATAAAAATTAGCAAAAAAAAAAAAATTAGCAAAAAAAAATAAAAATTAGCAAAATAAAATTTGAATTAGCAAAAAAAAAAAAAATCTGAATTAGGAAAAAAAAAATCTGAATTAGCAAAAAAAAATTAGAAAAAAAAATCTGAATTAGCAAAAAAATAAAATCTGAATTACAAAAAAAAAAAAATAAAAATTAGCAAAAAATCTGAATTTGCAAAAAAAAAGTGAATTAGCAAAAAAAAAGTAAAAAATAGCAAAAAAAATCTGAATTAGCAAAAAAAAAAATCTGAATTAGCAAAAAAATCTGAATTAGCAAAAAAAAAATTAGCAACAAAAAATTTGAAAAAAAAAATCTTAATTAGCAAAAAAAAAATATGAATTAGAAAAAAAAATAAAAAAATCTGAATTTGCAAAAAAAAAAAAAATCTGAATTAGCAAAAAAAAAATAAAAATTAACAAAAAAAATCTGAATTAGCAAAAAAAAAAATCTGGATTAGCAAAAAAAAATCTGAATTAGCAAAAAAAAAAAATTAGAAAAAAAAAATCTGAATTAGCAAAAAAAAAAAGAAAATTAGAAAAAAAATCTGAATTAGCAAAAAAAATCTGAATTAGCAAAAAAAAAAAATCTGAATTAGCAAAAAAAAAAAAAAACTAAAAATTAGCAAAAAAAATCTGAATTAGCAAAAAAAAATCTGAATTAGCAAAAAAAAAAATTAGAAAAAACAAAAATCTGAATTAGCAAAAAAAAATCTGAATTAGCAAAAAAAAATTAGAAAAAAAAATCTGAATTAGCAAAAAAATAAAATCTGAATTACCAAAAAAAAAAAAAATAAATAAAAATTTGCAAAAAATCTGAATTAGCAAAAAAAAAATCTGAATTAGCAAAAAAAAAGTAAAAATTTGCAAAAAAAATCTGAATTAGCAAAAAAAAAATCTGAATTAGCAAAAAAAAAAAAAAAAATTAGCAAAAAAAAAATTTGAAAAAAAAATCTTAATTAGCAAAAAAAATATGAATTAGAAAAAAAAATAAAAAAAATCTGAATTAGCAAAAAAAATCTGAATTAGCAAAATAAAAAAAAAAAATCTGAATTAGCAAAAAAAAAAAAATCTGAATTAGCAAAAAAAAAAAAAATAGCAAAAAAAATTAGCAAAAAAAAATTCTGAATTAGCAAAAAAAAAAAAAAATCTGAATTAGAAAAAAAAAAAAAATTAGAAAAAAAATCTGAATTAGCAAAAAAAATAAAATCTGAATTACCAAAAAAATTAGCAAAAAATCTGAATTAGCAAAAAAAAAATCTGAATTAGCGAAAAAAAAGTAAAAATTAGCAAAAAAAATCTGAATTAGCAAAAAAAAATCTGAATTAGCAAAAAAATCTGAATTAGCAAAAAAAAAAAAAATTAGCAAAAAAAAATTTGAAAAAAAAATCTTAATTAGCAAAAAAAAATATGAATTAGAAAAAAAATACAAAAAATCTGAATTAGCAAAAAAAAAAAAAAAATCTGAATTAGCAAAAAAAAAATAAAAATTAACAAAAAAAATCTGAATTAGCAAAAAAAAAATCTGAATTAGCAAAAAAAAATCTGAATTTGCAAAAAAAAAAAAAAAATTAGCAAAAAAAAAAATTAGCAAAAAAAAAATAAAAATTAGCAAAAAAAATCTGAATTAGCAAAAAAAAAATCTGAATTAGGAAAAAAAAATAAAAATCTGAATTAGCAAAAAAAAAAAAATTAGAAAAAAATCTGAATTAGCAAAAAAATCTGAATTACCAAAAAAATCTGAATTAGCAAAAAAAAAAAATTAGAAAAAAAAAATCTGAATTAGCAAAAAAATAAAATCTGAATTACCAAAAAAAAAAAAAATAAAAATTAGCAAAAAATCTGAATTAGCAAAAAAAAAATGTGAATTAACAAAAAAAAAAGTAAAAAATAGCAAAAAAATCTGAATTAGCAAAAAAAAAATCTGAATTAGCAAAAAAATCTGAATTAGCAAAAAAAAAAAATTAGCAAAAAAAAATTTGAAAAAAAAATCTTAATTAGCAAAAAAAATATGAATTAGAAAAAAAAATTAAAAAAATCTGAATTAGCAAAAAAAAAAATCTGAATTAGAAAAAAAAAATAAAAATTAACAAAAAAAATCTGAATTAGCAAAAAAAATCTGAATTAGCAAAAAAATCTGAATTTGCAAAAAAAAAAAAAAAAATTAGCAAAAAAAAAAAAAATTAGCAAAAAAATAATAAAAATTAGCAAAAAAAATCTGAATTAGCAAAAAAAAATAAAATCTGAATTAGCAAAAAAAAAAAAAAAAAATCTGAATTAGCAAAAAAAAAAATTAGAAAAAAAAACTGAATTAGCAAAAAAAAAAAAATCTGAATTAGCAAAAAAAAAAATAAAAAAAAAAAAATAAAAAAAAAATAGAAAAAAAAAATCTGAATTAGCAAAAAAAAAATCTGAATTAGCAAAAAAAAATCTGAATTAGCAAAAAAAAATAAAAATAAAAATTAGAAAAAACAAAAATCTGAATTAGCAAAAAATTAGCAAAATAAATTAGAAAAAACAATCTGAATTAGCAAAAAAAAAAAAAAAAAAAGCAAAAAAAATTAGCAAAAAAAAAAATCTGGATTAGCAAAAAAAAAAATTATAAAAAAAATCTGAATTAGCAAAAAAAAAAAATTGGAAAAAAAAATCTGAATTAGCAAAAAAAAAAAAAAAAATAGAAAAAAAATCTGAATTAGCAAAAAATCCGAATTACCAAAAAAATCTGAATTAGCAAAAAAAAAAAAAAAAAACTGAATTAGAAAAAAAAAAATCTGAATTAGCAAAAAAAAAAAACTAAAAATTAGCAAAAAAAATCTGAATTAGCAAAAAAAAAAATCTGAATTAGCAAAAAAAAAATCTGAATTAGCAAAAAAAAAAAAAAAAATAGAAAAAAAATCTGAATTAGCAAAAAATCCGAATTACCAAAAAAATCTGAATTAGCAAAAAAAAAAACTAAAAATTAGCAAAAAAAATCTGAATTAGCAAAAAAAAAATCTGAATTAGCAAAAAAAAAAATAAAAATTAGCAAAAAAAATCTCAATTAGCAAAAAAAAATAAAATCTGAATTAGCAAAAAAAAATTATAAAAAAACATCTGAATTAGCAAAAAAAAAAAATCTGAATTAGCAAAAAAAAAAAAAATCTGAATTAGCAAAAAATTAGCAAAATAAATTAGAAAAAAAATCTGAAATAACAACAAAAAAAAAAGCAAAAAAAATTAGCAAAAAAAAAATCTGGATTAGCAAAAAAAAAATCTGAATTAGCAAAAAAAAATCTGAATTAGCAAAAAAAAAAAAATTAGAAAAAAAATCTGAATTAGCAAAAACAAAATCTGAATTAGCAAAAAAAAAAAAATCTGAATTAGCAAAAAAAAAAAAACTAAAAATTAGCAAAAAAAAAAAATCTGAATTAGCAAAAAAAAATCTGAATTAGCAAACAAACAAAAAATTAGAAAAAAACAAAAATCTGAATTAGAAAAAAAAATTAGAAAAAAAAAATCTGAATTAGCAAAAAAAAAAAATCTGAATTAGCAAAAAAAAAAAATCTGAATTAGCAAAAAAAAAAAAAAAATCTGAATTAGAAAAAAAAATAAAAAAATCTGAATTTGCAAAAAAAAAAAAAATCTGAATTAGCAAAAAAAAAATAAAAATTAACAAAAAAAATCTGAATTAGCAAAAAAAAAATCTGGATTAGCAAAAAAAAAACTGAATTAGCAAAAAAAAAAAAATTAGAAAAAAAAAATCTGAATTAGCAAAAAAAAAAAGAAAATTAGAAAAAAAATCTGAATTAGCAAAAAAAATCTGAATTAGCAAAAAAAAAAATCTGAATTAGCAAAAAAAAAAAAACTAAAAATTAGCAAAAAAAATCTGAATTAGCAAAAAAAAATCTGAATTAGCAAAAAAAAAAATTAGAAAAAACAAAAATTTGAATTAGCAAAAAAAAATCTGAATTAGCAAAAAAAAATTAGAAAAAAAAAATCTGAATTAGCAAAAAAATAAAATCTGAATTACCAAAAAAAAAAAAAAAATAAATAAAAATTAGCAAAAAATCTGAATTAGCAAAAAAAAAATCTGAATTAGCAAAAAAAAAGTAAAAATTTGCAAAAAAAATCTGAATTAGCAAAAAAAAAATCTGAATTAGCAAAAAAATCTGAATTAGCAAAAAAAAAAAAAAAAATTAGCAAAAAAAAAATTTGAAAAAAAAATCTTAATTAGCAAAAAAAATATGAATTAGAAAAAAAAATAAAAAAAATCTGAATTAGCAAAAAAAATCTGAATTAGCAAAATAAAAAAAAAAAATCTGAATTAGCAAAAAAAAAAAAATCTGAATTAGCAAAAAAAAAAAAAAAATAGCAAAAAAAATTAGCAAAAAAAAATTCTGAATTAGCAAAAAAAAAAAAAAATCTGAATTAGAAAAAAAAAAAATTAGAAAAAAAATCTGAATTAGCAAAAAAAATAAAATCTGAATTACCAAAAAAATTAGCAAAAAATCTGAATTAGCAAAAAAAAAATCTGAATTAGCGAAAAAAAAGTAAAAATTAGCAAAAAAAATCTGAATTAGCAAAAAAAAATCTGAATTAGCAAAAAAATCTGAATTAGCAAAAAAAAAAAAAATTAGCAAAAAAAAATTTGAAAAAAAAATCTTAATTAGCAAAAAAAAATATGAATTAGAAAAAAAATAAAAAAAATCTGAATTAGCAAAAAAAAAAAAAAAATCTGAATTAGCAAAAAAAAAATAAAAATTAACAAAAAAAATCTGAATTAGCAAAAAAAAAATCTGAATTAGCAAAAAAAAATCTGAATTTGCAAAAAAAAAAAAAAAAATTAGCAAAAAAAAAAATTAGCAAAAAAAAAAATAAAAATTAGCAAAAAAAATCTGAATTAGCAAAAAAAAAATCTGAATTAGGAAAAAAAAATAAAAATCTGAATTAGCAAAAAAAAAAAATTAGAAAAAAATCTGAATTAGCAAAAAAATCTGAATTACCAAAAAAATCTGAATTAGCAAAAAAAAAAATTAGAAAAAAAAAATCTGAATTAGCAAAAAAATAAAATCTGAATTACCAAAAAAAAAAAAATAAAAATTAGCAAAAAATCTGAATTAGCAAAAAAAAAAATGTGAATTAACAAAAAAAAAAGTAAAAAATAGCAAAAAAATCTGAATTAGCAAAAAAAAAAATCTGAATTAGCAAAAAAATCTGAATTAGCAAAAAAAAAAAATTAGCAAAAAAAAATTTGAAAAAAAAATCTTAATTAGCAAAAAAAATATGAATTAGAAAAAAAAATAAAAAAAATCTGAATTAGCAAAAAAAAAAATAAAAATTAACAAAAAAAATCTGAATTAGCAAAAAAAATCTGAATTAGCAAAAAAATCTGAATTTGCAAAAAAAAAAAAAAAATTAGCAAAAAAAAAAAAATTAGCAAAAAAATAATAAAAATTAGCAAAAAAAATCTGAATTAGCAAAAAAAAATAAAATCTGAATTAGCAAAAAAAAAAAAAAAAAAATCTGAATTAGCAAAAAAAAAAATTAGAAAAAAAAACTGAATTAGCAAAAAAAAAAAAATCTGAATTAGCAAAAAAAAAAATAAAAAAAAAAAAATAAAAAAAAAATAGAAAAAAAAAATCTGAATTAGCAAAAAAAAAATCTGAATTAGCAAAAAAAATCTGAATTAGCAAAAAAAATAAAAATAAAAATTAGAAAAAACAAAAATCTGAATTAGCAAAAAATTAGCAAAATAAATTAGAAAAAACAATCTGAATTAGCAAAAAAAAAAAAAAAAAAAGAGCAAAAAAAATTAGCAAAAAAAAAAATCTGGATTAGCAAAAAAAAAATTATAAAAAAATCTGAATTAGCAAAAAAAAAAAATTGGAAAAAAAAATCTGAATTAGCAAAAAAAAAAAAAAAAATAGAAAAAAAATCTGAATTAGCAAAAAATCCGAATTACCAAAAAAATCTGAATTAGCAAAAAAAAAAAAAAAACTGAATTAGAAAAAAAAAATCTGAATTAGCAAAAAAAAAAAAACTAAAAATTAGCAAAAAAAATCTGAATTAGCAAAAAAAAAAATCTGAATTAGCAAAAAAAAAATTGGAAAAAAAAATCTGAATTAGCAAAAAAAAAAAAAAATAGAAAAAAAATCTGAATTAGCAAAAAATCCGAATTACCAAAAAAATCTGAATTAGCAAAAAAAAAAACTGAATTAGAAAAAAAAAATCTGAATTAGCAAAAAAAAAAACTAAAAATTAGCAAAAAAAATCTGAATTAGCAAAAAAAAAATCTGAATTAGCAAAAAAAAAAAAATAAAATTAGCAAAAAAAATCTCAATTAGCAAAAAAAAAAAAAATCTGAATTAGCAAAAAAAAATTATAAAAAAACATCTGAATTAGCAAAAAAAAAAATCTGAATTAGCAAAAAAAAAAAAAAATCTGAATTAGCAAAAAATTAGCAAAATAAATTAGAAAAAAAATCTGAAATAACAACAAAAAAAAAAGCAAAAAAAATTAGCAAAAAAAAAATCTGGATTAGCAAAAAAAAAATCTGAATTAGCAAAAAAAAAATCTGAATTAGCAAAAAAAAAAAAAATTAGAAAAAAAATCTGAATTAGCAAAAAAAAAATCTGAATTAGCAAAAAAAAAAAAATCTGAATTAGCAAAAAAAAAAAAACTAAAAATTAGCAAAAAAAAAAAATCTGAATTAGCAAAAAAAAATCTGAATTAGCAAACAAACAAAAAATTAGAAAAAAACAAAAATCTGAATTAGAAAAAAAAATTAGAAAAAAAAAATCTGAATTAGCAAAAAAAAAAAATCTGAATTAGCAAAAAAAAAAAATCTGAATTAGCAAAAAAAAAAAAAAAATCTGAATTAGCAAAAAAAAAAAAAATCTGAATTAGCAAAAAAAAATCTTAATTAGCAAAAAAAAAAAAAAATTAGCAAAAAAAAATAGAAAAAGAAAAAAAATCTGAATTAGCAAAATAAGTTAAAAAAAAAAAAAAGTGAATTAGCAAAATAAAAAAAAAAAAATCTGAATTAGCAAAAAAAAAAAAAAAAATAGCAAACAAAATTAGCAAAAAAAAAAAATTCTGAATTAGCAAAAAAAAAAAAAATTAGAAAAAAAAAATTTGGAAAAAAAATCTGAATTAGGAAAAAAATCTGAATTAGCAAAAAAAAATCTGAATAGCTAAAAAAAAATCTGAATTAGCAAAAAAAAAAAAAAAAAAATTAGAAAAAAAAAATCTGAATTAGCAAAATAAATTAGAAATAAAAATCTGAATTAGCAAAAAAAAAAATAGCAAAAAAAATTAGCAAAAAAAAATCTGGATTAGCAAAAAAAAATTATAAAAAAAATCTGAATTAGCAAAAAAAATGGAAAAAAAATTAGAAAAAAAATTTGAATTAGCAAAAAAAGAAAAAAAAATTGGAAAAAAATTAAAAAAAAAATTGAATTAGCAGAAAAAATAAAAATAAAATTAGAAAAAAAATTTGAATTAGCAAAAAAAAAAATCTGAATTAGCAAAAAAATAAATAAAAATTAGAAAAAAAAATAGAAAAAAAAATCTGAATTAGCAAAAAAAAAAAAATAGCAAAAAAAAATCTAAATTAGCAAAAAAAAATCTGAATTAGCAAAAAAAAAAAAAAAAAATTAGAAAAAAAAACTGAATTAGCAAAAAAAAAAAAAATCTGAATTAGCAAAAAAAAAAATAAAAAAAAAAAAAAAAAAATAGAAAAAAAAAATCTGAATTAGCAAAAAAAAAAAATCTGAATTAGCAAAAAAAATCTGAATTAGCAAAAAAAAATAAAAATAAAAATTAGCAAAAAAAAAATTAGAAAAAACAAAAATCTGAATTAGCAAAAAATTAGCAAAATAAATTAGAAAAAAAAATCTGAATTAGCAAAAAAAAAAAAAAAAAAAAGCAAAAAAAATTAGCAAAAAAAAAATCTGGATTAGCAAAAAAAAAATTATAAAAAAAATCTGAATTAGCAAAAAAAAAATAGAAAAAAAACTGAATTAGAAAAAAAAAAAATCTGAATTAGCAAAAAAAAAAAACTAAAAATTAGCCAAAAAAAATCTGAATTAGCAAAAAAAAATCTGAATTAGCAAAAAAAAAATAAAAATTAGCAAAAAAAATCTCAATTAGCAAAAAAAAATAAAATCTGAATTAGCAAAAAAAAATTATAAAAAAACATCTGAATTAGCAAAAAAAAAAAAAAATCTGAATTAGCAAAAAAAAAAAAAAATCTGAATTAGCAAAAAATTAGCAAAATAAATTAGAAAAAAAATCTGAATTAACAACAAAAAAAAAAAAGCAAAAAAAATTAGCAAAAAAAAAATCTGGATTAGCAAAAAAAAAATCTGAATTAGCAAAAAAAAAATCTGAATTAGCAAAAAAAAAAAAAAAATAGAAAAAAAATCTGAATTAGCAAAAAAAAAAAATCTGAATTAGCAAAAAAAAAAAAATCTGAATTAGCAAAAAAAAAAAAAAACTAAAATTAGCAAAAAAAAAAATCTGAATTAGCAAAAAAAAATCTGAATTAGCAAAAAAAAAAAAAAAAAAACTGAATTAGAAAAAAAAAAAATCTGAATTAGCAAAAAAAAAAAACTAAAAATTAGCCAAAAAAAATCTGAATTAGCAAAAAAAAATCTGAATTAGCAAAAAAAAAATAAAAATTAGCAAAAAAAATCTCAATTAGCAAAAAAAAAAAAAATCTGAATTAGCAAAAAAAAATTATAAAAAAACATCTGAATTAGCAAAAAAAAAAAAAAATCTGAATTAGCAAAAAAAAAAAAAAATCTGAATTAGCAAAAAATTAGCAAAATAAATTAGAAAAAAAATCTGAATTAACAACAAAAAAAAAAAAGCAAAAAAAATTAGCAAAAAAAAAATCTGGATTAGCAAAAAAAAAATCTGAATTAGCAAAAAAAAAATCTGAATTAGCAAAAAAAAAAAAAAAATAGAAAAAAAATCTGAATTAGCAAAAAAAAAAAAATCTGAATTAGCAAAAAAAAAAAAATCTGAATTAGCAAAAAAAAAAAAAAACTAAAATTAGCAAAAAAAAAAATCTGAATTAGCAAAAAAAAATCTGAATTAGCAAACAAACAAAAAATTAGAAAAAAACAAAAATCTGAATTAGCAAAAAAAATTAGAAAAAAAAAATCTGAATTAGCAAAAAAAAAAAAATCTGAATTAGCAAAAAAAAAAAAATCTGAATTAGCAAAAAAAAAAAAAAAAATCTGAATTAGCAAAAAAAAAAAAAAATCTGAATTAGCAAAAAAAAATCTTAATTAGCAAAAAAGAAAAAAAATTAGCAAAAAAAAATAGAAAAAGAAAAAAAATCTGAATTAGCAAAATAAGTTAAAAAAAAAAATCTGAATTAGCAAAATAAAAAAAAAAATCTGAATTAGCAAAAAAAAAAAATCTGAATTAGCAAAAAAAAAAAATAGCAAAAAAAATTAGCAAAAAAAAAATTCTGAATTAGCAAAAAAAAAAATTAGAAAAAAAAAAATTTGGAAAAAAAATCTGAATTAGCAAAAAAATCTGAATTAGCAAAATAAAAAAAAAAAATCTGAATTAGCAAAAAAAAAAAATCTGAATTAGCAAAAAAAATAAAAAAAATCTGAATTAGCAAAATAAAAAAAAAAAATCTGAATTAGCAAAAAAAAAAAATCTGAATTAGCAAAAAAAAAAAAAAAAAATAGCAAAAAAAATTAGCAAAAAAAAAAATTCTGAATTAGCAAAAAAAAAAAAAAATCTGAATTAGAAAAAAAAAAAAATTAGAAAAAAAAATCTGAATTAGCAAAAAAAATAAAATCTGAATTACCAAAAAAATTAGCAAAAAATCTGAATTAGCAAAAAAAAAATCTGAATTAGCGAAAAAAAAGTAAAAATTAGCAAAAAAAAATCTGAATTAGCAAAAAAAAATCTGAATTAGCAAAAAAATCTGAATTAGCAAAAAAAAAAAAAAAATTAGCAAAAAAAAATTTGAAAAAAAAATCTGAATTAGCAAAAAAAAAATCTGAATTAGCAAAAAAAAAATAAAAATTAACAAAAAAAATCTGAATTAGCAAAAAAAAAAATCTGAATTAGCAAAAAAAAATCTGAATTTGCAAAAAAAAAAAAAAATTAGCAAAAAAAAAATTAGCAAAAAAAAATAAAAATTAGCAAAAAAAATCTGAATTAGCAAAAAAAAAATCTGAATTAGGAAAAAAAAATAAAAATCTGAATTAGCAAAAAAAAAAAAAATTAGAAAAAAATCTGAATTAGCAAAAAAATCTGAATTACCAAAAAAATCTGAATTAGCAAAAAAAAAATTAGAAAAAAAAAATCTGAATTAGCAAAAAAATAAAATCTGAATTACCAAAAAAAAAAAAATAAAAATTAGCAAAAAATCTGAATTAGCAAAAAAAAACTGAATTAACAAAAAAAAAGTAAAAAATAGCAAAAAAATCTGAATTAGCAAAAAAAAAAATCTGAATTAGCAAAAAAATCTGAATTAGCAAAAAAAAAAATTAGCAAAAAAAAATTTGAAAAAAAAATCTTAATTAGCAAAAAAAATATGAATTAGAAAAAAAAAATAAAAAAAATCTGAATTAGCAAAAAAAAAAAATCTGAATTAGAAAAAAAAAAAAATAAAAATTAACAAAAAAAATCTGAATTAGCAAAAAAAATCTGAATTAGCAAAAAAAATCTGAATTTGCAAAAAAAAAAAAAAAATTAGCAAAAAAAAAAAATTAGCAAAAAAATAATAAAAATTAGCAAAAAAAATCTGAATTAGCAAAAAAAAAAAAAAATCTGAATTAGCAAAAAAAAAAAAAAAAAAATCTGAATTAGCAAAAAAAAAAATTAGAAAAAAAAACTGAATTAGCAAAAAAAAAAAAAATCTGAATTAGCAAAAAAAAAATAAAAAAAAAAAATAAAAAAAAAAATAGAAAAAAAAAATCTGAATTAGCAAAAAAAAAATCTGAATTAGCAAAAAAAATCTGAATTAGCAAAAAAAAATAAAAATAAAAATTAGAAAAACCAAAAATCTGAATTAGCAAAAAATTAGCAAAATAAATTAGAAAAAACAATCTGAATTAGCAAAAAAAAAAAAAAAAAAAAAAAAGCAAAAAAAATTAGCAAAAAAAAAATCTGGATTAGCAAAAAAAAAAATTATAAAAAAAATCTGAATTAGCAAAAAAAAAAAATTGGAAAAAAAATCTGAATTAGCAAAAAAAAAAAAAAAATAGAAAAAAAATCTGAATTAGCAAAAAATCCGAATTACCAAAAAAATCTGAATTAACAAAAAAAAAAAAAAAAAACTGAATTAGAAAAAAAAAAAATCTGAATTAGCAAAAAAAAAAAAACTAAAAATTAGCAAAAAAAATCTGAATTAGCAAAAAAAAAAATCTGAATTAGCAAAAAAAAAAATTGGAAAAAAAAAATCTGAATTAGCAAAAAAAAAAAAAATAGAAAAAAAATCTGAATTAGCAAAAAATCCGAATTACCAAAAAAATCTGAATTAGCAAAAAAAAAAAAAAACTGAATTAGAAAAAAAAAAATCTGAATTAGCAAAAAAAAAAACTAAAAATTAGCAAAAAAAATCTGAATTAGCAAAAAAAAAATCTGAATTAGCAAAAAAAAAATAAAAATTAGCAAAAAAAATCTCAATTAGCAAAAAAAAATTAAATCTGAATTAGCAAAAAAAAAATTATAAAAAAACATCTGAATTAGCAAAAAAAAAAAAAAATCTGAATTAGCAAAAAAAAAAAAAAAATCTGAATTAGCAAAAAATTAGCAAAATAAATTAGAAAAAAAATCTGAATTAACAACAAAAAAAAAAAAAGCAAAAAAAATTAGCAAAAAAAAAATCTGGATTAGCAAAAAAAAAATCTGAATTAGCAAAAAAAAAAAATTAGAAAAAAAAATCTGAATTAGCAAAAAAAAAAAAAATTAGAAAAAAAATCTGAATTAGCAAAAAAAAAAAAATCTGAATTAGCAAAAAAAAATCTGAATTAGCAAAAAAAAAAAACTAAAAATTAGCAAAAAAAAAAATCTGAATTAGCAAAAAAAAATCTGAATTAGCAAACAAACAAAAAATTAGAAAAAAACAAAAATCTGAATTAGCAAAAAAAATTAGAAAAAAAAAATCTGAATTAGCAAAAAAAAAAAATCTGAATTAGCAAAAAAAAAAAATCTGAATTAGCAAAAAAAAAAAAAATCTGAATTAGCAAAAAAAAAAAAATCTGAATTAGCAAAAAAAAATCTTAATTAGCAAAAAAAAAAAAAATTAGCAAAAAAAAATAGAAAAAGAAAAAAAATCTGAATTAGCAAAATAAGTTAAAAAAAAAAATCTGAATTAGCAAAATAAAAAAAAAAAATCTGAATTAGCAAAAAAAAAAATCTGAATTAGCAAAAAAAAAAAAAAAAATAGCAAAAAAAATTAGCAAAAAAAAAAATTCTGAATTAGCAAAAAAAAAAAATTAGAAAAAAAAAATTTGGAAAAAAAATCTGAATTAGCAAAAAAATCTGAATTAGCAAAAAAAAATCTGAATAGCTAAAAAAAAATCTGAATTAGCAAAAAAAAAAAAAAAAAATTAGAAAAAAAAAATCTGAATTAGCAAAATAAATTAGAAATAAAAATCTGAATTAGCAAAAAAAAAAAATAGCAAAAAAAATTAGCAAAAAAAAAATCTGGATTAGCAAAAAAAAATTATAAAAAAAATCTGAATTAGCAAAAAAAATGGAAAAAAAAATTAGAAAAAAAATTTGAATTAGCAAAAAAAAAAAAAAATTGGAAAAAAATTAAAAAAAAAATTGAATTAGCAGAAAAAATAAAAATAAAATTAGAAAAAAAATTTGAATTAGCAAAAAAAAAAAATCTGAATTAGCAAAAAAATAAATAAAAATTAGAAAAAAAAATAGAAAAAAAAATCTGAATTAGCAAAAAAAAAAAAATAGCAAAAAAAAATCTAAATTAGCAAAAAAAAAATCTGAATTAGCAAAAAAAAAAAAAAAAAAATTAGAAAAAAAAACTGAATTAGCAAAAAAAAAAAAAATCTGAATTAGCAAAAAAAAAAAATCTGAATTAGCAAAAAAAAAAAAAAAAAAAATAGCAAAAAAAATTAGCAAAAAAAAAAATTCTGAATTAGCAAAAAAAAAAAAATCTGAATTAGAAAAAAAAAAAAATTTGAAAAAAAAATCTGAATTAGCAAAAAAAATAAAATCTGAATTACCAAAAAAATTAGCAAAAAATCTGAATTAGCAAAAAAAAAATCTGAATTAGCGAAAAAAAAGTAAAAATTAGCAAAAAAAAATCTGAATTAGCAAAAAAAAAATCTGAATTAGCAAAAAAATCTGAATTAGCAAAAAAAAAAAAAATTAGCAAAAAAAAATTTGAAAAAAAAATCTGAATTAGCAAAAAAAAAATCTGAATTAGCAAAAAAAAAATAAAAATTAACAAAAAAAATCTGAATTAGCAAAAAAAAAAAAAAAATAGCAAAAAAAAAAATTCTGAATTAGCAAAAAAAAAAATTAGAAAAAAAAAAATTTGGAAAAAAAATCTGAATTAGCAAAAAAATCTGAATTAGCAAAATAAAAAAAAAAAATCTGAATTAGCAAAAAAAAAAAAAATCTGAATTAGCAAAAAAAATAAAAAAAATCTGAATTAGCAAAATAAAAAAAAAAAATCTGAATTAGCAAAAAAAAAAAATCTGAATTAGCAAAAAAAAAAAAAAAAATAGCAAAAAAAATTAGCAAAAAAAAAATTCTGAATTAGCAAAAAAAAAAAAAAATCTGAATTAGAAAAAAAAAAAATTAGAAAAAAAAATCTGAATTAGCAAAAAAAATAAAATCTGAATTACCAAAAAAATTAGCAAAAAATCTGAATTAGCAAAAAAAAAATCTGAATTAGCGAAAAAAAAGTAAAAATTAGCAAAAAAAAATCTGAATTAGCAAAAAAAAATCTGAATTAGCAAAAAAATCTGAATTAGCAAAAAAAAAAAAAATTAGCAAAAAAAAATTTGAAAAAAAAATCTGAATTAGCAAAAAAAAAATCTGAATTAGCAAAAAAAAAATAAAAATTAACAAAAAAAATCTGAATTAGCAAAAAAAAAAAATCTGCATTAGCAAAAAAAAATCTGAATTTGCAAAAAAAAAAAAAAAATTAGCAAAAAAAAAAATTAGCAAAAAAAAATAAAAATTAGCAAAAAAAATCTGAATTAGCAAAAAAAAAATTAGAAAAAAAAAATCTGAATTAGCAAAAAAATAAAATCTGAATTACCAAAAAAAAAAAAAATAAAATCTGAATTACCAAAAAATCTGAATTAGCAAAAAAAAAACTGAATTAACAAAAAAAAAGTAAAAAATAGCAAAAAAATCTGAATTAGCAAAAAAAAAAATCTGAATTAGCAAAAAAATCTGAATTAGCAAAAAAAAAAATTAGCAAAAAAAAATTTGAAAAAAAAATCTTAATTAGCAAAAAAAATATGAATTAGAAAAAAAAATAAAAAAAATCTGAATTAGCAAAAAAAAAAAATCTGAATTAGAAAAAAAAAAAATAAAAATTAACAAAAAAAATCTGAATTAGCAAAAAAAATCTGAATTAGCAAAAAAAATCTGAATTTGCAAAAAAAAAAAAAAATTAGCAAAAAAAAAAAATTAGCAAAAAAATAATAAAAATTAGCAAAAAAAATCTGAATTAGCAAAAAAAAAATAAAATCTGAATTAGCAAAAAAAAAAAAAAAAAAATCTGAATTAGCAAAAAAAAAAATTAGAAAAAAAACTGAATTAGCAAAAAAAAAAAAATCTGAATTAGCAAAAAAAAAATCTGAATTAGCGAAAAAAAAGTAAAAATTAGCAAAAAAAAATCTGAATTAGCAAAAAAAAAATCTGAATTAGCAAAAAAATCTGAATTAGCAAAAAAAAAAAAAATTAGCAAAAAAAAATTTGAAAAAAAAATCTGAATTAGCAAAAAAAAAATCTGAATTAGCAAAAAAAAAATAAAAATTAACAAAAAAAATCTGAATTAGCAAAAAAAAAAAAAAATAGCAAAAAAAAAAATTCTGAATTAGCAAAAAAAAAAATTAGAAAAAAAAAAATTTGGAAAAAAAATCTGAATTAGCAAAAAAATCTGAATTAGCAAAATAAAAAAAAAAATCTGAATTAGCAAAAAAAAAAAAATCTGAATTAGCAAAAAAAATAAAAAAAATCTGAATTAGCAAAATAAAAAAAAAAAAATCTGAATTAGCAAAAAAAAAAAAATCTGAATTAGCAAAAAAAAAAAAAAAATAGCAAAAAAAATTAGCAAAAAAAAAAATTCTGAATTAGCAAAAAAAAAAAAAATCTGAATTAGAAAAAAAAATCTGAATTAGCAAAAAAAATAAAATCTGAATTACCAAAAAAATTAGCAAAAAATCTGAATTAGCAAAAAAAAAATCTGAATTAGCGAAAAAAAAGTAAAAATTAGCAAAAAAAAATCTGAATTAGCAAAAAAAAATCTGAATTAGCAAAAAAATCTGAATTAGCAAAAAAAAAAAAAATTAGCAAAAAAAAATTTGAAAAAAAAATCTGAATTAGCAAAAAAAAAATCTGAATTAGCAAAAAAAAATAAAAATTAACAAAAAAAATCTGAATTAGCAAAAAAAAAAATCTGCATTAGCAAAAAAAAATCTGAATTTGCAAAAAAAAAAAAAAAATTAGCAAAAAAAAAATTAGCAAAAAAAAATAAAAATTAGCAAAAAAAATCTGAATTAGCAAAAAAAAAAATCTGAATTAGGAAAAAAAAATAAAAATCTGAATTAGCAAAAAAAAAAAAAATTAGAAAAAAATCTGAATTAGCAAAAAAATCTGAATTACCAAAAAAATCTGAATTAGCAAAAAAAAATTAGAAAAAAAAAATCTGAATTAGTAAAAAAATAAAATCTGAATTACCAAAAAAAAAAAAAATAAAAATTAGCAAAAAATCTGAATTAGCAAAAAAAAAACTGAATTAACAAAAAAAAAGTAAAAAATAGCAAAAAAATCTGAATTAGCAAAAAAAAAAATCTGAATTAGCAAAAAAATCTGAATTAGCAAAAAAAAAAATTAGCAAAAAAAAATTTGAAAAAAAAATCTTAATTAGCAAAAAAAATATGAATTAGAAAAAAAAATAAAAAAAATCTGAATTAGCAAAAAAAAAAAATCTGAATTAGAAAAAAAAAAAATAAAAATTAACAAAAAAAATCTGAATTAGCAAAAAAAATCTGAATTAGCAAAAAAAATCTGAATTTGCAAAAAAAAAAAAAAATTAGCAAAAAAAAAAAATTAGCAAAAAAATAATAAAAATTAGCAAAAAAAATCTGAATTAGCAAAAAAAAAATAAAATCTGAATTAGCAAAAAAAAAAAAAAAAAAATCTGAATTAGCAAAAAAAAAATTAGAAAAAAAACTGAATTAGCAAAAAAAAAAAAAATCTGAATTAGCAAAAAAAAAAATAAAAAAAAAAATAAAAAAAAAAATAGAAAAAAAAAATCTGAATTAGCAAAAAAAAAATCTGAATTAGCAAAAAAAATCTGAATTAGCAAAAAAAAATAAAAATAAAAATTAGAAAAAACAAAAATCTGAATTAGCAAAAAATTAGCAAAATAAATTAGAAAAAACAATCTGAATTAGCAAAAAAAAAAAAAAGCAAAAAAAATTAGCAAAAAAAAAAATCTGGATTAGCAAAAAAAAAATTATAAAAAAAATCTGAATTAGCAAAAAAAAAAAATTGGAAAAAAAAATCTGAATTAGCAAAAAAAAAAAAAATAGAAAAAAAATCTGAATTAGCAAAAAATCCGAATTACCAAAAAAATCTGAATTAACAAAAAAAAAAAAAAAAAAACTGAATTAGAAAAAAAAAAATCTGAATTAGCAAAAAAAAAAAACTAAAAATTAGCAAAAAAAATCTGAATTAGCAAAAAAAAAAAATCTGAATTAGCAAAAAAAAAAATTGGAAAAAAAAATCTGAATTAGCAAAAAAAAAAAAAATAGAAAAAAAATCTGAATTAGCAAAAAATCCGAATTACCAAAAAAATCTGAATTAGCAAAAAAAAAAAAAAACTGAATTAGAAAAAAAAAAATCTGAATTAGCAAAAAAAAAAACTAAAAATTAGCAAAAAAAATCTGAATTAGCAAAAAAAAAATCTGAATTAGCAAAAAAAAAATAAAAATTAGCAAAAAAAATCTCAATTAGCAAAAAAAAATAAAATCTGAATTAGCAAAAAAAAAATTATAAAAAAACATCTGAATTAGCAAAAAAAAAAAAAAATCTGAATTAGCAAAAAAAAAAAAAAATCTGAATTAGCAAAAAATTAGCAAAATAAATTAGAAAAAAAATCTGAATTAACAACAAAAAAAAAAAAAGCAAAAAAAATTAGCAAAAAAAAAATCTGGATTAGCAAAAAAAAAATCTGAATTAGCAAAAAAAAAAAATTAGAAAAAAAAATCTGAATTAGCAAAAAAAAAAAAATTAAAAAAAAAATCTGAATTAGCAAAAAAAAAAAATCTGAATTAGCAAAAAAAAAAAAATCTGAATTAGCAAAAAAAAAAAAACTAAAAATTAGCAAAAAAAAAAAATCTGAATTAGCAAAAAAAAATCTGAATTAGCAAACAAACAAAAAATTAGAAAAAAACAAAAATCTGAATTAGCAAAAAAAATTAGAAAAAAAAAATCTGAATTAGCAAAAAAAAAAAATCTGAATTAGCAAAAAAAAAAAAAATCTGAATTAGCAAAAAAAAAAAAAAAAATCTGAATTAGCAAAAAAAAAAAATCTGAATTAGCAAAAAAAAATCTTAATTAGCAAAAAAAAAAAAAATTAGCAAAAAAAAATAGAAAAAGAAAAAAAATCTGAATTAGCAAAATAAGTTAAAAAAAAAAATCTGAATTAGCAAAATAAAAAAAAAAATCTGAATTAGCAAAAAAAAAAAATCTGAATTAGCAAAAAAAAAAAAAAAATAGCAAAAAAAATTAGCAAAAAAAAAAATTCTGAATTAGCAAAAAAAAAAAATTAGAAAAAAAAAATTTGGAAAAAAAATCTGAATTAGCAAAAAAATCTGAATTAGCAAAAAAAAATCTGAATAGCTAAAAAAAAATCTGAATTAGCAAAAAAAAAAAAAAAAAAAATTAGAAAAAAAAAATCTGAATTAGCAAAATAAATTAGAAATAAAAATCTGAATTAGCAAAAAAAAAATAGCAAAAAAAATTAGCAAAAAAAAAATCTGGATTAGCAAAAAAAAATTATAAAAAAAATCTGAATTAGCAAAAAAAATGGAAAAAAAAATTAGAAAAAAAATTTGAATTAGCAAAAAAAGAAAAAAAAATTGGAAAAAAATCAAAAAAAAAAATTGAATTAGCAGAAAAAATAAAAATAAAATTAGAAAAAAAATTTGAATTAGCAAAAAAAAAAATCTGAATTAGCAAAAAAATAAATAAAAATTAGAAAAAAAAATAGAAAAAAAAATCTGAATTAGCAAAAAAAAAAAAATAGCACAAAAAAATCTAAATTAGCAAAAAAAAAAAATCTGAATTAGCAAAAAAAAAAAAAAAAAATTAGAAAAAAAAACTGAATTGCAAAAAAAAAAAAATCTGAATTAGCAAAAAAAAAAAATAAAAAAAAAAAAAAAAAATAGAAAAAAAAAATCTGAATTAGCAAAAAAAAAATCTGAATTAGCAAAAAAAATCTGAATTAGCAAAAAAAAATAAAAATAAAAATTAGCAAAAAAAAAAAATTAGAAAAAACAAAAATCTGAATTAGCAAAAAATTAGCAAAATAAATTAGAAAAAAAATCTGAATTAGCAAAAAAAAAAAAAAAATTATAAAAAAAATCTGAATTAGCAAAAAAAAAAAAAATAGAAAAAAAATCTGAATTAGCAAAAAATCCGAATTACCAAAAAAATCTGAATTAGCAAAAAAAAAAAAAAAAAAAAAAAACTGAATTAGAAAAAAAAAAAATCTGAATTAGCAAAAAAAAAAACTAAAAATTAGCAAAAAAAAATCTGAATTAGCAAAAAAAAAATAAAAATTAGCAAAAAAAATCTCAATTAGCAAAAAAAAATAAAACCTGAATTAGCAAAAAAAAATTATAAAAAAACATCTGAATTAGCAAAAAAAAAAAAAAATCTGAATTAGCAAAAAAAAAAAAAAATCTGAATTAGCAAAAAATTAGCAAAATAAATTAGAAAAAAATCTGAATTAACAACAAAAAAAAAAAAAGCAAAAAAAATTAGCAAAAAAAAAATCTGGATTAGCAAAAAAAAGATCTGAATTAGCAAAAAAAAAATCTGAATTAGCAAAAAAAAAAAAAAATTAGAAAAAAAATCTGAATTAGCAAAAAAAAAAAATCTGAATCAGCAAAAAAAAAAATCTGAATTAGCAAAAAAAAAAAAAAACTAAAATTAGCAAAAAAAAAAAATCTGAATTAGCAAAAAAAAATCTGAATTAGCAAACAAACAAAAAATTAGAAAAAAACAAAAATCTGAATTAGCAAAAAAAATTAGAAAAAAAAATCTGAATTAGCAAAAAAAAAAAAATCTGAATTAGCAAAAAAAAAAAAAATCTGAATTAGCAAAAAAAAAAAATCTGAATTAGCAAAAAAAACAAAAAATCTGAATTAGCAAAAAAAAATCTTAATTAGCAAAAAAAAAAAAAATTAGCAAAAAAAAATAGAAAAAGAAAAAAAATCTGAATTAGCAAAATAAGTTAAAAAAAAAAAAAATCTGAATTAGCAAAATAAAAAAAAAAATCTGAATTAGCAAAAAAAAAAAATCTGAATTAGCAAAAAAAAAAAAAAATAGCAAAAAAAATTAGCAAAAAAAAAAAGTTCTGAATTAGCAAAAAAAAAAATTAGAAAAAAAAAATTTGGAAAAAAAATCTGAATTAGCAAAAAAAAATCTGAATAGCTAAAAAAAATCTGAATTAGCAAAAAAAAAATAAAAAAAAAATAAGAAAAAAAAAACTGAATTAGCAAAATAAATTAGAAATAAAAATCTGAATTAGCAAAAAAAAAATAGCAAAAAAAATTAGCAAAAAAAAAAATCTGGATTAGCAAAAAAAAATTATAAAAACAATCTGAATTAGCAAAAAAAAAATTAGAAAAAAAATCTGAATTAGCAAAAAAAAAAAAAATCTGAATTAGCAAAAAAAAAAAAAATCTGAATTAGCAAAAAATTAGCAAAATAAATTAGAAAAAAAAAATCTGAATTAGCAAAAAAAAAATAGCAAAAAAAATTAGCAAAAAAAAAATCTGGATTAGAAAAAAAAAATCTGAATTAGCAAAAAAAAAAAATTAGAAAAAAAATTAGAAAAAAAATCTGAATTAGCAAAAAAAAAAATCTGAATTAGCAAAAAAAAAGAAATCTGAATTAGCAAAAAAAAAAAACTAAAAATTAGCAAAAAAAAAATCTGAATTAGCAAAAAAAATCTGAATTAGCAAAAAAACAAAAAATTAGAAAAAAACAAAAATCTGAATTAGCAAAAAAAATTAGAAAAAAAAAATCTGAATTAGCAAAAAAAAAAAAATCTGAATTAGCAAAAAAAAAAAAAATCTGAATTAGCAAAAAAAAAAAAAATCTGAATTAGCAAAAAAAAAAAAATCTGAATTAGCAAAAAAAAATCTTAATTAGCAAAAAAAAAAATTAGCAAAAAAAATAGAAAAAGAAAAAAAATCTGAATTAGCAAAATAAGTTAAAAAAAAAAAAATCTGAATTAGCAAAATAAAAAAAAAAAATCTGAATTAGCAAAAAATTAGCAAAATAAATTAGAAAAAAAATCTGAATTAGCAAAAAAAAAATAGCAAAAAAAATTAGCAAAAAAAAATCTGGATTAGCAAAAAAAAAAATCCGAATTAGCAAAAAAAAAATTAGAAAAAAAAATCTGAATTAGCAAAAAAAAAAAAAAATTAGAAAAAAAATCTGAATTAGCAAAAAAAAAAAAATCTGAATTAGCAAAAAAAAAAATCTGAATTAGCAAAAAAAAAAAAAAAAATCTGAATTAGCAAAAAATTAGCAAAATAAGTTAGAAAAAAATCTGAATTAGCAAAAAAAAAAATAGCAAAAAAAATTAGCAAAAAAAAATCTGGATTAGCAAAAAAAAAATCTGAATTAGCAAAAAAAAAATTAGAAAAAAAAATCTGAATTAGCAAAAAAAAAAAAAATTTAGAAAAAAAATCTGAATTAGAAAAAAAAAAATCTGAATTAGCAAAAAAAAAAAAAAAATGAATTAGCAAAAAAAAAAAAAACTAAAAATTAGCAAAAAAAAAATCTGAATAAGCAAAAAAAATCTGAATTAGCAAAAAAACAAATAATTAGAAAAAAACAAAAATTTGAATTAGCAAAAAAAATTAGAAAAAAAAAATCTGAATTAGCAAAAAAAAAAAAATCTGAATTAGCAAAAAAAAAAAATCTGAATTAGCAAAAAAAAAAAAAAATCTGAATTAGCAAAAAAAAAAAAATCTGAATTAGCAAAAAAAAAAAATTTGAAAAAAAAATCTGAATAGCTAAAAAAAAAAAAATCTGAATTAGCAAAAAAAAAAAAAAAATTAGAAAAAAAAAATCTGAATTAGCAAAATAAATTAGAAATAAAAATCTGAATTAGCAAAAAAAAAAAAATAGCAAAAAAAATTAGCAAAAAAAAATCTGGATTAGCAAAAAAAAATTATAAAAAAAATCTGAATTAGCAAAAAAAAAATTAGAAAAAAAAAATCTGAATTAGCAAAAAAAAAAGAGAAAATTAGAAAAAAAAATCTGAATTAGCAAAAAAAATCTGAATTAGCAAAAAAAAAATCTGAATTAGCAAAAAAAAAAAAAACTAAAAATTAGCAAAAAAAAAATCTGAATTAGCAAAAAAAAATCTGAATTAGCAAAAAAAAAAAAATTAGAAAAAAAACAAAAATCTGAATTAGCAAAAAAAAATCTGAATTAGCAAAAAAAAAAAACTAAAAATTAGCAAAAAAAAAATCTGAATTAGCAAAAAAAATCTGAATTAGCAAAAAAACAAAAAATTAGAAAAAAACAAAAATCTGAATAAGCAAAAAAAATTAGAAAAAAAAAATCTGAATTAGCAAAAAAAAAAAAATCTGAATTAGCAAAAAAAAAAAAAAATCTGAATTAGCAAAAAAAAAAAAATCTGAATTAGCAAAAAAAAAAAAATCTGAATTAGCAAAAAAAAATCTTAATTAGCAAAAAAAAAAATTAGCAAAAAAAATAGAAAAAGAAAAAAAATCTGAATTAGCAAAATAAGTTAAAAAAAAAAAAAATCTGAATTAGCAAAATAAAAAAAAAAAATCTGAATTAGCAAAAAATTAGCAAAATAAATTAGAAAAAAAATCTGAATTAGCAAAAAAAAAATAGCAAAAAAAATTAGCAAAAAAAAATCTGGATTAGCAAAAAAAAAAATCCGAATTAGCAAAAAAAAAATTAGAAAAAAAAATCTGAATTAGCAAAAAAAAAAAAAAATTAGAAAAAAAATCTGAATTAGCAAAAAAAAAAAAATCTGAATTAGCAAAAAAAAAAATCTGAATTAGCAAAAAAAAAAAAAAAAATCTGAATTAGCAAAAAATTAGCAAAATAAGTTAGAAAAAAATCTGAATTAGCAAAAAAAAAAATAGCAAAAAAAATTAGCAAAAAAAAATCTGGATTAGCAAAAAAAAAATCTGAATTAGCAAAAAAAAAATTAGAAAAAAAAATCTGAATTAGCAAAAAAAAAAAAAATTTAGAAAAAAAATCTGAATTAGAAAAAAAAAAATCTGAATTAGCAAAAAAAAAAAAAAAATGAATTAGCAAAAAAAAAAAAAACTAAAAATTAGCAAAAAAAAAATCTGAATAAGCAAAAAAAATCTGAATTAGCAAAAAAACAAATAATTAGAAAAAAACAAAAATTTGAATTAGCAAAAAAAATTAGAAAAAAAAAATCTGAATTAGCAAAAAAAAAAAAATCTGAATTAGCAAAAAAAAAAAATCTGAATTAGCAAAAAAAAAAAAAAATCTGAATTAGCAAAAAAAAAAAAATCTGAATTAGCAAAAAAAAAAAATTTGAAAAAAAAATCTGAATAGCTAAAAAAAAAAAAATCTGAATTAGCAAAAAAAAAAAAAAAATTAGAAAAAAAAAATCTGAATTAGCAAAATAAATTAGAAATAAAAATCTGAATTAGCAAAAAAAAAAAAATAGCAAAAAAAATTAGCAAAAAAAAATCTGGATTAGCAAAAAAAAATTATAAAAAAAATCTGAATTAGCAAAAAAAAAATTAGAAAAAAAAAATCTGAATTAGCAAAAAAAAAAGAGAAAATTAGAAAAAAAAATCTGAATTAGCAAAAAAAATCTGAATTAGCAAAAAAAAAATCTGAATTAGCAAAAAAAAAAAAAACTAAAAATTAGCAAAAAAAAAATCTGAATTAGCAAAAAAAAATCTGAATTAGCAAAAAAAAAAAATTAGAAAAAAAACAAAAATCTGAATTAGCAAAAAAAAAATCTGAATTAGCAAAAAAAAAATAGAAAAAAAAATCTGAATTAGCAAAAAAAAAAAAAATCTGAATTAGCAAAAAAAAAAAAATCTGAATTAGCAAAAAAAAAATCTGAATTAGCAAAAAAAAAAAAAAAAAAACTGAGTTAGCAAAATAAGTTAGAAAAAAATCTGAATTAGCAAAAAAAATTAGCAAAAAAAAAAAATTATAAAAAAAAAATCTGAATTAGCAAAAAAAAAAAATTAGAAAAAAAAATCTGAATTAGCAAAAAAAAAAAAAAATTAGAAAAAAAATCTGAATTAGCAAAAAAAAAAAATCTGAATTAGCAAAAAAAAAATCTGAATTAGCAAAAAAAAAAAATCTGAATTAGCAAAAAAAAAAACTAAAAATTAGCAAAAAAAAAATCGGAATTAGCAAAAAAAAATCTGAATTAGCAAAAAAAAAAAAATTAGAAAAAAAACAAAAATCTGAATTAGCAAAAAAAATTAGAAAAAAAAAATCTGAATTAGCAAAAAAAAAAAAAATCTGAATTAGCAAAAAAAAAAATCTTAATTAGCAAAAAAAAAAAAAAAATCTGAATTAGCAAAAAAAAAAAATAAATCTGAATTAGCAAAAAAAAATCTTAATTAGCAAAAAAAAAAAAAATTAGCACAAAAAAATTGAAAAAGAAAAAAAATCTGGATTAGCAAAATAAGTTAAAAAAAAAAAATCTGAATTAGCAAAATAAAAAAAAAAATTTGAATTAGCAAAAAAAAAAATCTGAATTAGCAAAAAAAAAAAAAAAAATAGCAAAAAAAAATTAGCAAAAAAAAAAATTCTGAATTAGCAAAAAAAAAAATTAGAAGAAAAAAATTTGGAAAAAAAATCTGAATTAGCAAAAAAATCTGAATTAGCAAAAAAAAAAAAATTTTGAAAAAAAAAATCTGAATAGTTAAAAAAAAAAAATCTGAATTAGCAAAAAAAAATTAGCAAAAAAAAAATTATAAAAAAAATCTGAATTAGCAAAAAAAAAATTAGAAAAAAAAATCTGAATTAGCAAAAAAAAAAGAAAATTAGAAAAAAAATCTGAATTAGCAAAAAAAAATCTGAATTAGCAAAAAAAAAAAAATCTGAATTAGCAAAAAAAAAAAAAAAACTAAAAATTAGCAAAAAAAAATCTGAATTAGCAAAAAAAAAAAAAATTAGAAAAAAAAATCTGAATTAGCAAAAAAAAAAAAAAAATCTGAATTAGCAAAAAAAAAAAAAAAAAAATCTGAATTAGCAAAAAAAAAAAATCTGAATTAGCAAAAAAAAAAAAAAAAAAAATCTGAATTAGCAAAAAAAAAATTAGAAAAAAAATCTGAATTAGCGAAAAAAAATCTGAATTAGCAAAAAAAAAAAAATCTGAATTAGCAAAAAAAAAAAAAACTAAAAATTAGCAAAAAAAAATCTGAATTAGCAAAAAAAAAAATCTTAATTAGCAAAAAAAAAAAAATTAGAAAAAAAACAAAAATCTGAATTAGCAAAAAAAAAATCTGAATTAGCAAAAAAAATTAGAAAAAAAAAAATCTGAATTAGCAAAAAAAAAAAAAAAATCTGAATTAGAAAAAAAAAATCTGAATTAGCAAAAAAAAAAAAAAAAAAAAAAAAATCTGAATTAGCAAAAAATTAGCAAAATAAATTAGAAAAAAATCTGAATTAGCAAAAAAAAAAAAATAGCAAAAAAAATCTGGATTAGCAAAAAAAAATTATAAAAAAAAAAAATCTGAATTAGCAAAAAAAAAATTAGAAAAAAAATCTGAATTAGCAAAAAAAAAAAAATAGAAAAAAAATCTGAATTAGCAAAAAAAAAAAAAATCTGAATTAGCAAAAAAAAAAAAATCTGAATTAGCAAAAAAAAAACTAAAAATTAGCAAAAAAAAAAAAATCTGAATTAGCAAAAAAAAAATCTGAATTAGCAAAAAAAAAAAAAAATTAGAAAAAAACAAAAATCTGAATTAGCAAAAAAAACTAGAAAAAAAAAATCTGAATTAGCAAAAAAAAAAAAATCTGAGTTAGCAAAAAAAAAAAATCTGAATTAGCAAAAAAAAAAAAAAATAGCAAAAAAAATTAGCAAAAAAAAAAAATTCTGAATTAGCAAAAAAAAAATTAGAAAAAAAAAATTTGGAAAAAAAAATCTGAATTAACAAAAAAATCTGAATTAGCAAAAAAAAAAAATTTGAAAAAAAAATCTGAATAGCTAAAAAAAAAAAAAAAATCTGAATTAGCAAAAAAAAATTAGCAAAAAAAAAAATTAGAAAAAAAAATCTGAATCAGCAAAAAATTAGCAAAATAAATTAGAAATAAAAATCTGAATTAGCAAAAAAAAAAATTGCAAAAAAAATTAGCAAAAAAAAATCTGGATTAGCAAAAAAAAATTATAAAAAAAAAAAATCTGAATTAGCAAAAAAAAAATTAGAAAAAAAATCTGAATTAGCAAAAAAAAAAAATAGAAAAAAAATCTGAATTAGCAAAAAAAAAAAAAAATCTGAATTAGCAAAAAAAAAAAAATCTGAATTAGCAAAAAAAAAACTAAAAATTAGCAAAAAAAAAAAAAATCTGAATTAGCAAAAAAAAAATCTGAATTAGCAAAAAAAAAAAAAATTAGAAAAAAACAAAAATCTGAATTAGCAAAAAAAACTAGAAAAAAAAAATCTGAATTAGCAAAAAAAAAAAATCTGAGTTAGCAAAAAAAAAAAATCTGAATTAGCAAAAAAAAAAAAAATAGCAAAAAAAATTAGCAAAAAAAAAAAATTCTGAATTAGCAAAAAAAAAATTAGAAAAAAAAAATTTGGAAAAAAAAATCTGAATTAACAAAAAAATCTGAATTAGCAAAAAAAAAAAATTTGAAAAAAAAATCTGAATAGCTAAAAAAAAAAAAATCTGAATTAGCAAAAAAAAATTAGCAAAAAAAAAAAATTAGAAAAAAAAATCTGAATCAGCAAAAAATTAGCAAAATAAATTATAAAAAAAATCTGAATTAGCAAAAAAAAAATTAGAAAAAAAATCTGAATTAGCAAAAAAAAAAAAAAATTAGAAAAAAAAATCTGAATTAGCAAAAAAAAAAAATCTGAATTAGCAAAAAAAAAAAAAAAAAAAATTATCAAAAAAAAAAAATCTGAATTAGCAAAAAAAAAATCTGAATTAGCAAAAAAAAAAAAAATTAGAAAAAAACAAAAATCTGAATTAGCAAAAAAAAAATCTGAATTTGCAAAAAAAAATTAGAAAAAAAAAATCTGAATTAGCAAAAAAAAAAAAAATCTGAATTAGCAAAAAAAAAAAAAAAATCTGAATTAGCAAAAAAAAAAAAAATCTGAATTAGCAAAAAAAAAAAAAAAAACAAAAATTCTGAATTAGCAAAAAAAAATCTTAATTAGCAAAAAATAAAAATTAGCAAAAAAAAAATAGAAAAAGAAAAAATCTGAATTAGCAAAATAAATTAAAAAAAAATCTGAGTTTGCAAAAAAAAAAAAAATCTAAATTAGCAAAAAAAAAAAAAAAAAAAAAAAAAAAAATAGCAAAAAAAAAATCTGAATTAGCAAAAAAAAAATAAAAATTAGCAAAAAAAAAAAATTAGGAAAAAAAAATTTGAAAAAAAAAATCTTAATTAGCAAAAAAAAAAAATATGAATTAGAAAAAAAAATAAAAAAATCTGAATTAGCAAAAAAAAAAAATCTGAATTAGCAAAAAAAAAAAAAATTAGCAAAAAAAATCTGAATTAGCAAAAAAAAAAATCTGAATTAGCAAAAAAAAATCTGAATTTGCAAAAAAAAAAAAATAAAAATTAGCAAAAAAAAAATCTGAATTAGCAAAAAAAAAAAAATCTGAATTAGCAAAAAAAAATCTGAATTAGCAAAAAAAAAATCTGAATTAGAAAAAAAAATAAAATCTGAATTACCAAAAACAAAAAATTAGAAAAAAAATCTGAATTACAAAAAAAAAAATCTGAATTAGCAAAAAAAAAATCTGAATTAACAAAAAAAAAAAATCTGAATTAGCAAAAAAATAAAATCTGAATTACCAAAAAAAAAAATTAGAAAAAAAAATCTGAATTACCAAAAAAAAAAAATCTGAATTAGCAAAAAAAAAAATCTGAATTAGCAAAAAAAAAAAAAAATATGAATTACCAAAAAAAAAAAATCTGAAATAGCAAAAAAAAAAAAAAAAAAAAATCTGAATTAGCAAAAAAAAATCTTAATTAGCAAAAAAAAAAAATCTGAATTAGAAAAAAAAATAAAATCTGAATTACCAAAAAAAAAGTTAGAAAAAAAATCTGAATTACAAAAAAAAAAAATCTGAATTAGCAAAAAAAAAATCTGAATTAACAAAAAAAAAATCTGAATTAGCAAAAAAAAAAAAAAAACTAAAAATTAGCAAAAAAAAATCTGAATTAGCAAAAAAAAAAAAAATTAGAAAGAAAAAAAAATCTGAATTAGCAAAAAAAAAAAAAAAAATCTGAATTAGCAAAAAAAAATCTTAATTAGCAAAAAATAAAAATTAGCAAAAAAAAAATAGAAAAAGAAAAAAAAAAAATCTGAATTAGCAAAATAAATTAAAAAAAAAAATCTGAGTTAGCAAAATAAAAAAAACAAATCTGAATTAGCAAAAAAAAAAATAAAATCTGAATTAGCAAAAAAAAAAAAAATAGCAAAAAAAATTAGCACAAAAAAAAAATCTGAATTAGCAAAAAAAAAAAAAAAATCTGAATTAGCAAAAAAAAAAATCTGAATTAGCAAAAAAAAAAAAAAAAAAAAAAAAAAAAAAAAAAATCTGAATTAGCAAAAAAAAAAATCTTAATTAGCAAAAAATAAAAATTAGCAAAAAAAAATAGAAAAAAAAATCTGAATTAGCAAAATAAATTAAAAAAAAATCTGAGTTAGCAAAATAAAAAAAAACAAATCTGAATTAGCAAAAAAAAAAAAAATCTAACTTAGCAAAAAAAAAAAAAAAAAAAGCAAAAAAAAAAAAATCTGAATTAGCAAAAAAAAAAATAAAAATTAGCAAAAAAAAAAATTAGGAAAAAAAAATTTGAAAAAAAAAATCTTAATTAGCAAAAAATAAATATGAATTAGAAAAAAAAATAAAAAATCTGAATTAGCAAAAAAAAAAAAATCTGAATTAACAAAAAAAAATAAAACTTAGCAAAAAAATCTGAATTAGCAAAAAAAAAATCTGAATTAGCAAAAAAAAAATCTGAATTTGCAAAAAAAAAAAAAAAAAAAAAATTAGCAAAAAAAAAAAATTAGCAAAAAAAAATAAAAATTAGCAAAAAAAAAATCTGAATTAGCAAAAAAAAAAAATCTGAATTAGCAAAAAAAATCTGAATTAGCAAAAAAAAAGCTGAATTAGCAAAAAAAAAAAATCTGAATTAGCAAAAAAAATAAAATCTGAATTACCAAAAAAAAAAAAAAAATTAGAAAAAAAATCTGAATTACCAAAAAAAAAAAAATCTGAATTAGTAAAAAAAAATCTGAATTAGCAAAAAAAAAATCTGAATTAGCAAAAAAAAATCTGAATTAGCAAAAAAAAATCTGAACTAGCAAAAAAAAAAATCTGAATTAGCAAAAAAAAATAAAATCTGAATTACCAAAAAAAAAAAAAAAAAAAAATTAGAAAAAAAAATCTGAATTAAAAAAAAAAAATCTGAGTTAGCAAAAAAAAATCTGAATTAGCAAAAAAAAAATCTGAATTAGCAAACAAAAATCTGAATTAGCAAAAAAAAATCTGAATTTGCAAAAAAAAATTAGAAGAAAAAAAAATCTGAATTAGCAAAAAAAAAAAATCTGAATTAGCAAAAAAAAAAAAAAAAATCTGATTAGCAGAAAAAATAAAATCTGAGTTACAAAAAAAAAAAAAAATAAATAAAAATTAACAAAAAAAATCTGAATTAGTAAAAAAAAAAATCTGAATTAGCAAAAAGAAAAATCTGAATTTGGAAAAAAAATCTGAATTAACAAAAAATAATTAGAAAAAAAAATCTGAATTAGCAAAAAAAATGAAATCTGAATTAGCAAAAAAAAAAAAAATCTGAATTAGCAAAAAAAAAAAAAAAAAAAAAAATCTGGATTAGCAAAAAAAATCTGGATTAGCAAAAAAAAAATTATAAAAAAAAAATCTGAATTAGCAAAAATCTGAATTAGCAAAAAAAAAAAATCTGAATTAGAAAAAAAAAAAAAATCTGAATTAGCAAAAAAAAAATCTGAATTAGGAAAAAAAAAATCGAATTAGCAAAAAAAAAATCTGAGTTAGCAAAAAAAAAATTAGAAAAAAAAACATCTGAATTAGCAAAAAAAAATCTGAATTAGCAAAAAAAAAAAAAAAAAAAAAAATAAAAAAAAAAAATCTGAATTAGCAAAAAAAATAAAATCTGAATTACAAAAAAAAAAAAAAAATAAAAATTAACAAAAAAAAATTCGAAAAAAAATTTGAATTAGTAAAAAAAAAAATCTGAATTAGCAAAAAGAAAAATCTGAATTAGGAAAAAAAAATCTGAATTAGCAAAAAAATCTGAATTAGCAAAAAAAAATTAGAAGAAAAAAATCTGAATTATCAAAAAAAAATAAAATCTGAATTAGCAAAAAAAAAAAAAATCTGAATTAGCAAAAAAAAAAAAATAGAAAAAAAAATAGAAAAAAAAATCTGAATTAGCAAAAAAAATAAAATCTGAATAGCCAGAAAAAAAAAATCTGAATTAGCAAAAAAAAAATCTGAATTAGCAAAAAAAAAAATTAGCAAAAAAAAAATTAGCAAAAAAAAATAGAAAAAAAAAATCTGAATTAGCAAAAACTTAGCAAAATAAATTAGAAAAAAATCTGAATTAGCAAAAAAAAAATAGCAAAAAAAAAATCTGGATTAGCAAAAAAAAAATTATAAAAAAAAAAATCTGAATTAGCAAAAAAAAAATTAGAAAAAAAATCTGAATTAGCAAAAAAAAAATTAGAAAAAAAAATGAATTAGCAAAAAAATCTGAATTAGCAAAAAAAAAAAAAAAAAATCTGGATTAGAAAAAAAATTATAAAAAAAAATCTGAATTAGCAAAAATCTGAATTAGCAAAAAAAAAAAAAATTAGAAAAAAAATCTGAATTAGCAAAAAAAATCTGAATTAGCAAAAAAAAAAATCTGAATTAGAAAAAAAAATCTGAATTAGCAAAAAAAAAAACTAAAAATTAAGCAAAAAAAAAACAAAAAATTAGAAAAAAATATCTGAATTACCAAAAAAAAAAAATCTGAATTAGCAAAAAAAAAATTAGAAAAAAAAAATCTGAATTAGCAAAAAAAAAATTAGAAATATAAAATCTGAATTACCAAAAAAAAAAAAAATTAGAAAAAAAAATCTGAATTACCAAAAAAAAAAAATCTGAATTAGCAAAAAAAAATCTGAATTAGCAAAAAAAAAAAAAATCTGAATTAGCAAAAAAAAAATAAAATCTGAATTAGCAAAAAAAAACATAAAAAGTAGAAAAAAAAAATCTGAATTAGCAAAAAAAATAAAATCTGAATTAGCAAAAAAAAAAAAATCTGAATTAGCAAAAAAAAAAAAAAAAAAAATATGTAAAAAAAATCTGAATAGCAAAAAATATAAAATCTGAATTACAAAAAAAAAAAAATTAGAAAAAAAAAATCTGAATTACCAAAAAAAAAAAATTTGAATTAGCAAAAAAAAAATCTGAATTAGCAAAAAAAAAAATCTGAATTAGCACAAAAAAAAATAAAATCTGAATTAGCAAAAAAAAAAACATAAAAATTAAAAGAAAAAAAATCTGAATTAGCAAAAAAAAAATAAAATCTGAATTAGCAAAAAAAAAATCTGAATTAGCAAAAAAAAAAAATCTGAATTAGCAAAAAGAAAAATCTGAATTAGGAAAAAAAAAATCTGAATTAGCAAAAAAATCTGAATTAGCAAAAAAAAAAAAAGTAGAAAAAAATCTGAATTAGCAAAAAAAAAATAAAATCTGAATTAGCAAAAAAAAAAAAAAAATCTGAATTAGCAAAAAAAAAAAAAATTAGAAAAAAAAATCTGAATTAGCAAAAAAAATAAAATCTGAATTACCAAAAAAAATAAATAAAAATTAGCAAAAAAAATTCGAAAAAAAAATCTGAATTAGCAAAAAAAAAATCTGAATTAGCAAAAAAAAGTAAAAATTAGCAAAAAAACATCTGAATTAGCAAAAAAGAAAAATCTGAATTAGCAAAAAAAAATCTGAATTTGCAAAAAAAATTAGCAAAAAAAAAAAAAAAATTACCAATAAAAATCTAAATAAGCAAAAAAAAAATAAAATCTGAATTAACAAAAAAAAAATCTGAATTAGCAAAAAAATCTGAATTAGCAAAAAAAAAAAAAAATAAATACAAAAAAAAAAAATTAGCAAAAAAAAAATTCTGAATTAGCAAAAAAAAAAATTAGAAAAAAAAAATTTGGAAAAAAAATCTGAATTAGCAAAAAAAAAAAAAAAAAAAAATTAGCAAAAAAAAAAATTAGAAAAAAAAAAATCTGAATTAGCAAAAAATTAGCAAAATAAATTAGAAATAAAAATCTGAATTAGCAAAAAAAAAATAGCAAAAAATATCTGGATTAGCAAAAAAAAAATTATAAAAAAAATCTGAATTAGCAAAAAAAAAAAATTAGAAAAAAAAAATCTGAATTAGCAAAAAAAAAAAAAAATTAGAAAAAAATCTGAATTAGCGAAAAAAAATCTGAATTAGCAAAAAAAAAAAATCTGAATTAGCAAAAAAAAAAAAAACTAAAAATTAGGCAAAAAAAAATCTGAATTAGCAAAAAAAAATCTGAATTAGCAAAAAAAAAAAATTAGAAAAAAAACAAAAATCTGAATTAGCAAAAAAAATCTGAATTAGCAAAAAAAAATTAGAAAAAAAAAATCTGAATTAGCAACAAAAAAAAAATCTGAATTAGAAAAAAAAAATCTGAATTAGCAAAAAAAAATCTGAATTAGCAAAAAATTAGCAAAATTAAATTAGAAAAAAAATCTGAATTAGCAAAAAAAAAAAAAATAGCAAAAAAAATTAGCAAAAAAAAAATCTGGATTAGCAAAAAAAAAATTATAAAAAAAAAAAATCTGAATTAGCAAAAAAAAAAATTAGAAAAAAAATCTGAATTAGCAAAAAAAAAAAAAAATTAGAAAAAAAAATCTGAATTAGCAAAAAAAAAAAAAAATCTGAATTAGCAAAAAAAAAAATCTGAATTAGCAAAAAAAAAACTAAAAATTAGCAAAAAAAAAAAATCTGAATTAGCAAAAAAAAAATCTGAATTAGCAAAAAAAAAAAAAATTAGAAAAAAACAAAAATCTGAATTAGCAAAAAAAACTAGAAAAAAAAAATCTGAATTAGCAAAAAAAAAAATCTGAGTTAGCAAAAAAAAAAAATCTGAATTAGCAAAAAAAAAAAAAATAGCAAAAAAAATTAGCAAAAAAAAAAATTCTGAATTAGCAAAAAAAAAATTAGAAAAAAAAAATTTGGAAAAAAAAATCTGAATTAACAAAAAAATCTGAATTAGCAAAAAAAAAAATTTGAAAAAAAAATCTGAATAGCTAAAAAAAAAAAATCTGAATTAGCAAAAAAAAATTAGCAAAAAAAAAAAATTAGAAAAAAAAATCTGAATCAGCAAAAAATTAGCAAAATAAATTAGAAATAAAAATCTGAATTAGCAAAAAAAAAAATTGAAAAAAAAATTAGCAAAAAAAAAATCTGGATTAGCAAAAAAAAATTATAAAAAAATCTGAATTAGCAAAAAAAAAAAATTAGAAAAAAAATCTGAATTAGCAAAAAAAAAAAGAAAATTAGAAAAAAAAATCTGAATTAGCAAAAAAAAAAAAAATCTGAATTAGCAAAAAAAAAAAAATAAAAATTATCAAAAAAAAAAAATCTGAATTAGCAAAAAAAAAAATCTGAATTAGCAAAAAAAAAAAAAATTAGAAAAAAACAAAAATCTGAATTAGCAAAAAAAAAATCTGAATTTGCAAAAAAAAATTAGAAAAAAAAATTAGAAAAAAAAAATCTGAATTAGCAAAAAAAAAAATCTGAATTAGCAAAAAACAAAAATCTGAATTAGCAAAAAAAAATCTTAATTAGCAAAAAATAAAAATTAGCAAAAAAAAAATAGAAAAAGAAAAAAAAATCTGAATTAGCAAAATAAATTAAAAAAAAAATCTGAGTTAGCAAAATAAAAAAAACAAATCTGAATTAGCAAAAAACAATAAAATCTGAATTAGCAAAAAAAAAAAATCTGAATTAGCAAAAAAAAAAAAACACTGAATTAGCAAAAAGAAATCTTAATTAGCAAAAAATAAAAATTAGCAAAAAAAAAATAGAAAAAGAAAAAAAATCTGAATTAGCAAAATAAATTAAAAAAAAAATCTGAGTGCAAAAAAAAAAAAAAATCTGAATTAGCAAAAAAAAAATAAAAATTAGCAAAAAAAAAAATTAGGAAAAAAAATTTGAAAAAACAAATCTTAATTAGCAAAAAAAAAAATATGAATTAGAAAAAAAAATAAAAAAATCTGAATTAGCAAAAAAAAAAAAAATCTGAATTAGCAAAAAAAAAAAAAAATTAGCAAAAAAAATCTGAATTAGCAAAAAAAAAATCTGAATTAGCAAAAAAAAATCTGAATTTGCAAAAAAAAAAAAAAAATTTGCAAAAAAAAATAAAAATTAGCAAAAAAAAAAATCTGAATTAGCAAAAAAAAAAAAAATCTGAATTAGCAAAAAGAAATCTGAATTAGCAAAAAAAAAATCTGAATTAGAAAAAAAAATAAAATCTGAATTACCAAAAAAAAAAAATTAGAAAAAAAATCTGAATTACAAAAAAAAAAATCTGAATTAGCAAGAAAAAAATCTGAATTAACAAAAAAAAAATCTGAATTAGCAAAAAAAAAAAAAAATCTGAATTAGCAAAAAAATAAAATCTGAATTACCAAAAAAAAAATTAGAAAAAAAAATCTGAATTACCAAAAAAAAAAAATCTGAATTAGCAAAAAAAAAAAAATCTGAATTAGCAAAAAAAAAAAAAAAAAATCTGAATTAGCAAAAAAAAATCTGAATTAGCAAAAAAAAATCTGAATTTGCAAAAAAAAAAAAAAAAATTAGAAGAAAAAAAATATGAATTAGAAAAAAAAAATATGAATTAGCAAAAAAAAATATGAATGAGCAAAAAAAAATCTGAATTAGCAAAAAAAAAAAAATAAATCTGAACTAGCAAAAAAAATGAATTAGAAAAAAAAAATAAAAAATAAGAATTAGCAAAAAAAAAAAAATGTGAATTAGCAAAAAAAAAATATGAATTAGAAAAAAAAAATATGAATTAGCAAAAAAAAAAAAATTTGAATTAGCAAAAAAAAAAAAAACCAAATCTGAATTAGCAAAAAAAAAAAATTAGCAAAAAAAAAAAAATAGAAAAAAAAAATTAGAAAAAAAATCTGAATTAGCAAAAAAAAAATGAATTAGAAAAAAAAATGAATTAGCAAAAAAAAATATGAATGAGCAAAAAAAATCTGAATTAGCAAAAAAAAAATATGAATTAGAAAAAAAAAATATTAATTAGCAAAAAAATAAGAATTAGCAAAAAAAAAGAAAAAAATGTGAATTAGCAAAAAAAAAATATAAATTAGAAAAAAAAAAAAAATATGAATTAGCAAAAAAAAAAATATGAATTAGCAAAAAAAATGAATTAGAAAAAAAAAATATGAATTAGCAAAAAAAAAAAATTAGAAAAAAAATCTGAATTAGCAAAAAAAAAATATGAATTAGAAAAAAAAATATGAATTAGCAAAAAAAAAAGATAAAAGTTTGAATTAGCAAAAAAAAAAAATCTGAATTAGCAAAAAAAAAAAAAAAAAAATCTGAATTAGCAAAAAAAAAAAAAAATATATATATGAATTAGCAAAAAAAATATATGAATTAGCAAAAAAAAATATGAATGAGCAAAAAAAAAATCTGAATTAGCAACAAAAAATATGCATTAGAAAAAAAATATGAATTAGCAAAAAAAAAAGAAAAAAATTTGAACTAGAAAAAAAAAACAAATCTGAATTAGCAAAAAAAAAAATCTGAATTAGCAAAAAAAAAAAATGAATTAGAAAAAAAATAAAAATCTGAATTAGCAAAAAAAAAAAATCTGAATTAGCAAAAAGAAAAATCTGAATTAGGAAAAAAAAAATCTGAATTAGCAAAAAAATCTGAATTAGCAAAAAAAAAAAAGTAGAAAAAAATCTGAATTAGCAAAAAAAATAAAATCTGAATTAGCAAAAAAAAAAAAAAAATCTGAATTAGCAAAAAAAAAAAAATTAGAAAAAAAAATCTGAATTAGCAAAAAAAATAAAATCTGAATTACCAAAAAAAATAAATAAAAATTAGCAAAAAAAATTCGAAAAAAAAATCTGAATTAGCAAAAAAAAATCTGAATTAGCAAAAAAAAGTAAAAATTAGCAAAAAAACATCTGAATTAGCAAAAAAGAAAAATCTGAATTAGCAAAAAAAAATCTGAATTTGCAAAAAAATTAGCAAAAAAAAAAAAAAAATTACCAATAAAAATCTGAATAAGCAAAAAAAAATAAAATCTGAATTAACAAAAAAAAAATCTGAATTAGCAAAAAAATCTGAATTAGCAAAAAAAAAAAAATAAATACAAAAAAAAAAAATTAGCAAAAAAAAAATTCTGAATTAGCAAAAAAAAAATTAGAAAAAAAAAATTTGGAAAAAAAATCTGAATTAGCAAAAAAAAAAAAAAAAAAATTAGCAAAAAAAAAAATTAGAAAAAAAAAATCTGAATTAGCAAAAAATTAGCAAAATAAATTAGAAATAAAAATCTGAATTAGCAAAAAAAAAATAGCAAAAAATATCTGGATTAGCAAAAAAAAATTATAAAAAAAATCTGAATTAGCAAAAAAAAAAAATTAGAAAAAAAAAATCTGAATTAGCAAAAAAAAAAAAAAATTAGAAAAAAATCTGAATTAGCGAAAAAAAATCTGAATTAGCAAAAAAAAAAAATCTGAATTAGCAAAAAAAAAAAAAACTAAAAATTAGCAAAAAAAAATCTGAATTAGCAAAAAAAAAATCTGAATTAGCAAAAAAAAAAAATTAGAAAAAAACAAAAATCTGAATTAGCAAAAAAAAATCTGAATTAGCAAAAAAAAATTAGAAAAAAAAAATCTGAATTAGCAACAAAAAAAAAATCTGAATTAGAAAAAAAAAATCTGAATTAGCAAAAAAAAATCTGAATTAGCAAAAAATTAGCAAAATAAATTAGAAAAAAAATCTGAATTAGCAAAAAAAAAAAAATAGCAAAAAAAATTAGCAAAAAAAAATCTGGATTAGCAAAAAAAAAATTATAAAAAAAAAAAATCTGAATTAGCAAAAAAAAAATTAGAAAAAAAAATCTGAATTAGCAAAAAAAAAAAAAAAATTAGAAAAAAAATCTGAATTAGCAAAAAAAAAAAAAATCTGAATTAGCAAAAAAAAAAATCTGAATTAGCAAAAAAAAAACTAAAAATTAGCAAAAAAAAAAAATCTGAATTAGCAAAAAAAAAATCTGAATTAGCAAAAAAAAAAAAATTAGAAAAAAACAAAAATCTGAATTAGCAAAAAAAACTAGAAAAAAAAATCTGAATTAGCAAAAAAAAAAATCTGAGTTAGCAAAAAAAAAAAATCTGAATTAGCAAAAAAAAAAAAAATAGCAAAAAAAATTAGCAAAAAAAAAAATTCTGAATTAGCAAAAAAAAAATTAGAAAAAAAAAATTTGGAAAAAAAAATCTGAATTAACAAAAAAATCTGAATTAGCAAAAAAAAAAATTTGAAAAAAAAATCTGAATAGCTAAAAAAAAAAAATCTGAATTAGCAAAAAAAAATTAGCAAAAAAAAAAAATTAGAAAAAAAAATCTGAATCAGCAAAAAATTAGCAAAATAAATTAGAAATAAAAATCTGAATTAGCAAAAAAAAAAATTGAAAAAAAAATTAGCAAAAAAAAAATCTGGATTAGCAAAAAAAAATTATAAAAAAATCTGAATTAGCAAAAAAAAAAAATTAGAAAAAAAATCTGAATTAGCAAAAAAAAAAAGAAAATTAGAAAAAAAAATCTGAATTAGCAAAAAAAAAAAAAATCTGAATTAGCAAAAAAAAAAAAATAAAAATTATCAAAAAAAAAAAATCTGAATTAGCAAAAAAAAAAATCTGAATTAGCAAAAAAAAAAAAAATTAGAAAAAAACAAAAATCTGAATTAGCAAAAAAAAAATCTGAATTTGCAAAAAAAAATTAGAAAAAAAAATTAGAAAAAAAAAATCTGAATTAGCAAAAAAAAAAATCTGAATTAGCAAAAAACAAAAATCTGAATTAGCAAAAAAAAATCTTAATTAGCAAAAAATAAAAATTAGCAAAAAAAAAATAGAAAAAGAAAAAAAAATCTGAATTAGCAAAATAAATTAAAAAAAAAAATCTGAGTTAGCAAAATAAAAAAAACAAATCTGAATTAGCAAAAAACAATAAAATCTGAATTAGCAAAAAAAAAAAATCTGAATTAGCAAAAAAAAAAAACACTGAATTAGCAAAAAGAAATCTTAATTAGCAAAAAATAAAAATTAGCAAAAAAAAAATCTGAATTAGCAAAATAAATTAAAAAAAAAATCTGAGTGCAAAAAAAAAAAAAAATCTGAATTAGCAAAAAAAAAATAAAAATTAGCAAAAAAAAAAATTAGGAAAAAAAATTTGAAAAAACAAATCTTAATTAGCAAAAAAAAAAATATGAATTAGAAAAAAAAATAAAAAAATCTGAATTAGCAAAAAAAAAAAAAATCTGAATTAGCAAAAAAAAAAAAAAAATTAGCAAAAAAAATCTGAATTAGCAAAAAAAAAATCTGAATTAGCAAAAAAAAATCTGAATTTGCAAAAAAAAAAAAAAAATTTGCAAAAAAAAATAAAAATTAGCAAAAAAAAAAATCTGAATTAGCAAAAAAAAAAAAAATCTGAATTAGCAAAAAGAAATCTGAATTAGCAAAAAAAAAATCTGAATTAGAAAAAAAAATAAAATCTGAATTACCAAAAAAAAAAAATTAGAAAAAAAATCTGAATTACAAAAAAAAAAATCTGAATTAGCAAGAAAAAAATCTGAATTAACAAAAAAAAAATCTGAATTAGCAAAAAAAAAAAAAAATCTGAATTAGCAAAAAAATAAAATCTGAATTACCAAAAAAAAAATTAGAAAAAAAAATCTGAATTACCAAAAAAAAAAAATCTGAATTAGCAAAAAAAAAAAAATCTGAATTAGCAAAAAAAAAAAAAAAAATCTGAATTAGCAAAAAAAAATCTGAATTAGCAAAAAAAAATCTGAATTTGCAAAAAAAAAAAAAAAATTAGAAGAAAAAAAATATGAATTAGAAAAAAAAAATATGAATTAGCAAAAAAAAATATGAATGAGCAAAAAAAAATCTGAATTAGCAAAAAAAAAAAAATAAATCTGAACTAGCAAAAAAAATGAATTAGAAAAAAAAAATAAAAAATAAGAATTAGCAAAAAAAAAAAAATGTGAATTAGCAAAAAAAAAATATGAATTAGAAAAAAAAAATATGAATTAGCAAAAAAAAAAAAATTTGAATTAGCAAAAAAAAAAAAAACCAAATCTGAATTAGCAAAAAAAAAAAATTAGCAAAAAAAAAAAAATAGAAAAAAAAAATTAGAAAAAAAATCTGAATTAGCAAAAAAAAAATGAATTAGAAAAAAAAATGAATTAGCAAAAAAAAATATGAATGAGCAAAAAAAATCTGAATTAGCAAAAAAAAAATATGAATTAGAAAAAAAAAATATTAATTAGCAAAAAAATAAGAATTAGCAAAAAAAAAGAAAAAAATGTGAATTAGCAAAAAAAAAATATAAATTAGAAAAAAAAAAAAAATATGAATTAGCAAAAAAAAAAATATGAATTAGCAAAAAAAATGAATTAGAAAAAAAAAATATGAATTAGCAAAAAAAAAAAATTAGAAAAAAAATCTGAATTAGCAAAAAAAAAAATATGAATTAGAAAAAAAAATATGAATTAGCAAAAAAAAAAGATAAAAGTTTGAATTAGCAAAAAAAAAAAATCTGAATTAGCAAAAAAAAAAAAAAAAAAAAAATCTGAATTAGCAAAAAAAAAAAAAAATATATATATGAATTAGCAAAAAAAATATATGAATTAGCAAAAAAAAATATGAATGAGCAAAAAAAAAATCTGAATTAGCAACAAAAAATATGCATTAGAAAAAAAATATGAATTAGCAAAAAAAAAAGAAAAAAATTTGAACTAGAAAAAAAAAACAAATCTGAATTAGCAAAAAAAAAAATCTGAATTAGCAAAAAAAAAAAATGAATTAGAAAAAAAATAAAAATCTGAATTAGCAACAAAAAAAAAATATATGAATTAGAAGAAAAAAATATGAATTAGCAAAAAAATATGAATTAGAAAAAAAAATCTGAATTAGCAAAAAAAAAAATCTGAATTAGAAAAAAAAAAAAAATTAGCAAAAAACAAAAATCTGAATTAGCAAAAAAAATTAGAAAAAAAAAATCTGAATTAGCAAAAAAAAAAAATCTGAATTAGCAAAAAAAAAATTCTGAATTAGCAAAAAAAAAAAAAATCTGAATTAGCAAAAAAAAAAAAATAAAAAAATCTTAATTAGCAAAAAAAAATAGAAAAAGAAAAAAAAATCTGAATTAGCAAAATAAGTTAAAAAAAAAAATCTGAATTAGCAAAATAAAAAAAAAAAATCTGAATTAGCAAAAAAAAAAAATCTGAATTAGCAAAAAAAAAAAAAAATAACAAAAAAAATTAGCAAAAAAAAATTCTGAATTAGCAAAAAAAAATTAGAAAAAAAAAATTTGGAAAAAAAAATCTGAATTAGCAAAAAAAATCTGAATTAGCAAAAAAAAAATTTTGAAAAAAAAATCTGAATTGCTAAAAAAAAAAAAAAATCTGAATTAGCAAAAAAAAATTAGCAAAAAAAAAAATTAGAAAAAAAAAAATCTGAATCACCAAAAAATTAGAAATAAAAATCTGAATTAGCAAAAAAAATCTGGATTAGCAAAAAAAAATTATAAAAAAAATCTGAATTAGCAAAAAAAAAAAAAAATTAGAAAAAAAAATCTGAATTAGCAAAAAAAAAAAGATAAAAGTTTGAATTAGCAAAAAAAAAAATCTGAATTAGCAAAAAAAAAAAAAAAAAAAATCTGAATTAGCAAAAAAAAAAAAAAAAAATATATGAATTAGCAAAAAAAAATATGAATGAGCAAAAAAAAAATCTGAATTAGCAAAAAAAAATATGCATTAGAAAAAAATATGAATTAGCAAAAAAAAAAGAAAAAAATTTGAACTAGCAAAAAAAAAAAAATCTGAATTAGTAAAAAAAAAAAAAAAAAAAAATCTGAATTAGCAAAAAAAAAAATGAATTAGAAAAAAAATAAAAATCTGAATTAGCAACAAAAAAAAAAATATATGAATTAGAAGAAAAAAATATGAATTAGCAAAAAAATATGAATTAGAAAAATAATCTGATTTAGCAAAAAAAAAATCTGAATTAGCAAAAAAAAAAAAATTAGAAAAAAACAAAAATCTGAATTAGCAAAAAAAATTAGAAAAAAAAAATCTGAATTAGCAAAAAAAAAAATCTGAATTAGCAAAAAAAAAAAAATCTGAATTAGCAAAAAAAAAAAATCTGAATTAGCAAAAAAAAAAAAAAATCTTAATTAGCAAAAAAAAAAATAGAAAAAGAAAAAAAAATCTGAATTAGCAAAATAAGTTAAAAAAAAAATCTGAATTAGCAAAATAAAAAAAAAAATCTGAATTAGCAAAAAAAAAAAAAAAATCTGAATTAGCAAAAAAAAAAAAAAAATAGCAAAAAAAATTAGCAAAAAAAAAAATTCTGAATTAGCAAAAAAAAAATTAGACAAAAAAAATTTGGAAAAAAAAATCTGAACTAACAAAAAATATCTGAATTAGCAAAAAAAAAATTTGAAAAAAAAATCTGAATAGCTAAAAAAAAAAAAATCTGAATTAGCAAAAAAAAAATAGCAAAAAAGAAATTAGAAAAAAAAAATCTGAATCAGCAAAAAATTAGCAAAATAAATTAGAAATAAAAATCTGAATTAGCCAAAAAAAAATAGCAAAAAAAATCTGGATTAGCAAAAAAAAATTATAAAAAAAATCTGAATTAGCAAAGAAAAAAATTAGAAAAAAAATCTGAATTAGCAAAAAAAAAAAGAAAATTAGAAAAAAAATCTGAATTAGCAAAAAAAAAAAAATCTGAATTAGCAAAAAAAAAAAAATCTGAATTAGCAAAAAAAAATCTGAATTAGCAAAAAAAAATCTGAATTTGCAAAAAAAAAAAAAAAAATTAGAAGAAAAAAAATATGAATTAGAAAAAAAAAATATGAATTAGCAAAAAAAAATATGAATGAGCAAAAAAAAATCTGAATTAGCAAAAAAAAAAAAATAAATCTGAACTAGCAAAAAAAATGAATTAGAAAAAAAAAATAAAAAATAAGAATTAGCAAAAAAAAAAAAATGTGAATTAGCAAAAAAAAAATATGAATTAGAAAAAAAAAATATGAATTAGCAAAAAAAAAAAAATTTGAATTAGCAAAAAAAAAAAAAACCAAATCTGAATTAGCAAAAAAAAAAAATTAGCAAAAAAAAAAAAATAGAAAAAAAAAATTAGAAAAAAAATCTGAATTAGCAAAAAAAAAATGAATTAGAAAAAAAAATGAATTAGCAAAAAAAAATATGAATGAGCAAAAAAAATCTGAATTAGCAAAAAAAAAATATGAATTAGAAAAAAAAAATATTAATTAGCAAAAAAATAAGAATTAGCAAAAAAAAAGAAAAAAATGTGAATTAGCAAAAAAAAAATATAAATTAGAAAAAAAAAAAAATATGAATTAGCAAAAAAAAAAATATGAATTAGCAAAAAAAATGAATTAGAAAAAAAAAATATGAATTAGCAAAAAAAAAAAATTAGAAAAAAAATCTGAATTAGCAAAAAAAAAATATGAATTAGAAAAAAAAAATATGAATTAGCAAAAAAAAAAGATAAAAGTTTGAATTAGCAAAAAAAAAAAATCTGAATTAGCAAAAAAAAAAAAAAAAAAAATCTGAATTAGCAAAAAAAAAAAAAAATATATATATGAATTAGCAAAAAAAATATATGAATTAGCAAAAAAAAATATGAATGAGCAAAAAAAAAATCTGAATTAGCAACAAAAAATATGCATTAGAAAAAAAATATGAATTAGCAAAAAAAAAAGAAAAAAATTTGAACTAGAAAAAAAAAACAAATCTGAATTAGCAAAAAAAAAAATCTGAATTAGCAAAAAAAAAAAATGAATTAGAAAAAAAATAAAAATCTGAATTAGCAAAAAAAAAAAATCTGAATTAGCAAAAAGAAAAATCTGAATTAGGAAAAAAAAAATCTGAATTAGCAAAAAAATCTCAATTAGCAAAAAAAAAAAAGTAGAAAAAAATCTGAATTAGCAAAAAAAATAAAATCTGAATTAGCAAAAAAAAAAAAAAAATCTGAATTAGCAAAAAAAAAAAAATTAGAAAAAAAAATCTGAATTAGCAAAAAAAATAAAATCTGAATTACCAAAAAAAATAAATAAAAATTAGCAAAAAAAATTCGAAAAAAAAATCTGAATTAGCAAAAAAAAATCTGAATTAGCAAAAAAAAGTAAAAATTAGCAAAAAAACATCTGAATTAGCAAAAAAGAAAAATCTGAATTAGCAAAAAAAAATCTGAATTTGCAAAAAAATTAGCAAAAAAAAAAAAAAAATTACCAATAAAAATCTGAATAAGCAAAAAAAAATAAAATCTGAATTAACAAAAAAAAAATCTGAATTAGCAAAAAAATCTGAATTAGCAAAAAAAAAAAAATAAATACAAAAAAAAAAAATTAGCAAAAAAAAAATTCTGAATTAGCAAAAAAAAAATTAGAAAAAAAAAATTTGGAAAAAAAATCTGAATTAGCAAAAAAAAAAAAAAAAAAATTAGCAAAAAAAAAAATTAGAAAAAAAAAATCTGAATTAGCAAAAAATTAGCAAAATAAATTAGAAATAAAAATCTGAATTAGCAAAAAAAAAATAGCAAAAAATATCTGGATTAGCAAAAAAAAATTATAAAAAAAATCTGAATTAGCAAAAAAAAAAAATTAGAAAAAAAAAATCTGAATTAGCAAAAAAAAAAAAAAATTAGAAAAAAATCTGAATTAGCGAAAAAAAATCTGAATTAGCAAAAAAAAAAAATCTGAATTAGCAAAAAAAAAAAAAAACTAAAAATTAGCAAAAAAAAATCTGAATTAGCAAAAAAAAAATCTGAATTAGCAAAAAAAAAAATTAGAAAAAAACAAAAATCTGAATTAGCAAAAAAAAATCTGAATTAGCAAAAAAAAATTAGAAAAAAAAAATCTGAATTAGCAACAAAAAAAAAATCTGAATTAGAAAAAAAAAATCTGAATTAGCAAAAAAAAATCTGAATTAGCAAAAAATTAGCAAAATAAATTAGAAAAAAAATCTGAATTAGCAAAAAAAAAAAAATAGCAAAAAAAATTAGCAAAAAAAAATCTGGATTAGCAAAAAAAAAATTATAAAAAAAAAAAATCTGAATTAGCAAAAAAAAAATTAGAAAAAAAAATCTGAATTAGCAAAAAAAAAAAAAAAATTAGAAAAAAAATCTGAATTAGCAAAAAAAAAAAAAATCTGAATTAGCAAAAAAAAAAATCTGAATTAGCAAAAAAAAAACTAAAAATTAGCAAAAAAAAAAAATCTGAATTAGCAAAAAAAAAATCTGAATTAGCAAAAAAAAAAAAAATTAGAAAAAAACAAAAATCTGAATTAGCAAAAAAAACTAGAAAAAAAAAATCTGAATTAGCAAAAAAAAAAATCTGAGTTAGCAAAAAAAAAAAATCTGAATTAGCAAAAAAAAAAAAAATACCAAAAAAAATTAGCAAAAAAAAAAATTCTGAATTAGCAAAAAAAAAATTAGAAAAAAAAAATTTGGAAAAAAAAATCTGAATTAACAAAAAAATCTGAATTAGCAAAAAAAAAAATTTGAAAAAAAAATCTGAATAGCTAAAAAAAAAAAATCTGAATTAGCAAAAAAAAATTAGCAAAAAAAAAAAATTAGAAAAAAAAATCTGAATCAGCAAAAAATTAGCAAAATAAATTAGAAATAAAAATCTGAATTAGCAAAAAAAAAAATTGAAAAAAAAATTAGCAAAAAAAAAATCTGGATTAGCAAAAAAAAATTATAAAAAAATCTGAATTAGCAAAAAAAAAAAATTAGAAAAAAAATCTGAATTAGCAAAAAAAAAAAGAAAATTAGAAAAAAAAATCTGAATTAGCAAAAAAAAAAAAAATCTGAATTAGCAAAAAAAAAAAAATAAAAATTATCAAAAAAAAAAAATCTGAATTAGCAAAAAAAAAAATCTGAATTAGCAAAAAAAAAAAAAATTAGAAAAAAACAAAAATCTGAATTAGCAAAAAAAAAATCTGAATTTGCAAAAAAAAATTAGAAAAAAAAATTAGAAAAAAAAAATCTGAATTAGCAAAAAAAAAAATCTGAATTAGCAAAAAACAAAAATCTGAATTAGCAAAAAAAAATCTTAATTAGCAAAAAATAAAAATTAGCAAAAAAAAAATAGAAAAAGAAAAAAAAATCTGAATTAGCAAAATAAATTAAAAAAAAAAATCTGAGTTAGCAAAATAAAAAAAACAAATCTGAATTAGCAAAAAACAATAAAATCTGAATTAGCAAAAAAAAAAAATCTGAATTAGCAAAAAAAAAAAAACACTGAATTAGCAAAAAGAAATCTTAATTAGCAAAAAATAAAAATTAGCAAAAAAAAAATCTGAATTAGCAAAATAAATTAAAAAAAAAATCTGAGTGCAAAAAAAAAAAAAAATCTGAATTAGCAAAAAAAAAATAAAAATTAGCAAAAAAAAAAATTAGGAAAAAAAATTTGAAAAAACAAATCTTAATTAGCAAAAAAAAAAATATGAATTAGAAAAAAAAATAAAAAAATCTGAATTAGCAAAAAAAAAAAAAATCTGAATTAGCAAAAAAAAAAAAAAAATTAGCAAAAAAAATCTGAATTAGCAAAAAAAAAATCTGAATTAGCAAAAAAAAATCTGAATTTGCAAAAAAAAAAAAAAAATTTGCAAAAAAAAATAAAAATTAGCAAAAAAAAAAATCTGAATTAGCAAAAAAAAAAAAAATCTGAATTAGCAAAAAGAAATCTGAATTAGCAAAAAAAAAATCTGAATTAGAAAAAAAAATAAAATCTGAATTACCAAAAAAAAAAAATTAGAAAAAAAATCTGAATTACAAAAAAAAAATCTGAATTAGCAAGAAAAAAATCTGAATTAACAAAAAAAAAATCTGAATTAGCAAAAAAAAAAAAAAATCTGAATTAGCAAAAAAATAAAATCTGAATTACCAAAAAAAAAATTAGAAAAAAAAATCTGAATTACCAAAAAAAAAAAATCTGAATTAGCAAAAAAAAAAAAATCTGAATTAGCAAAAAAAAAAAAAAAAATCTGAATTAGCAAAAAAAAATCTGAATTAGCAAAAAAAAATCTGAATTTGCAAAAAAAAAAAAAAAATTAGAAGAAAAAAAATATGAATTAGAAAAAAAAAATATGAATTAGCAAAAAAAAATATGAATGAGCAAAAAAAAATCTGAATTAGCAAAAAAAAAAAAATAAATCTGAACTAGCAAAAAAAATGAATTAGAAAAAAAAAATAAAAAATAAGAATTAGCAAAAAAAAAAAAATGTGAATTAGCAAAAAAAAAATATGAATTAGAAAAAAAAAATATGAATTAGCAAAAAAAAAAAAATTTGAATTAGCAAAAAAAAAAAAACCAAATCTGAATTAGCAAAAAAAAAAAATTAGCAAAAAAAAAAAAATAGAAAAAAAAAATTAGAAAAAAAATCTGAATTAGCAAAAAAAAAATGAATTAGAAAAAAAAATGAATTAGCAAAAAAAAATATGAATGAGCAAAAAAAATCTGAATTAGCAAAAAAAAAATATGAATTAGAAAAAAAAAATATTAATTAGCAAAAAAATAAGAATTAGCAAAAAAAAAGAAAAAAATGTGAATTAGCAAAAAAAAAATATAAATTAGAAAAAAAAAAAAAATATGAATTAGCAAAAAAAAAAATATGAATTAGCAAAAAAAATGAATTAGAAAAAAAAAATATGAATTAGCAAAAAAAAAAAATTAGAAAAAAAATCTGAATTAGCAAAAAAAAAAATATGAATTAGAAAAAAAATATGAATTAGCAAAAAAAAAAGATAAAAGTTTGAATTAGCAAAAAAAAAAAATCTGAATTAGCAAAAAAAAAAAAAAAATCTGAATTAGCAAAAAAAAAAAAAATATATATATGAATTAGCAAAAAAAATATATGAATTAGCAAAAAAAAATATGAATGAGCAAAAAAAAAATCTGAATTAGCAACAAAAAATATGCATTAGAAAAAAAATATGAATTAGCAAAAAAAAAAGAAAAAAATTTGAACTAGAAAAAAAAAACAAATCTGAATTAGCAAAAAAAAAAATCTGAATTAGCAAAAAAAAAAAATGAATTAGAAAAAAAATAAAAATCTGAATTAGCAACAAAAAAAAAATATATGAATTAGAAGAAAAAAATATGAATTAGCAAAAAAATATGAATTAGAAAAAAAAATCTGAATTAGCAAAAAAAAAAATCTGAATTAGAAAAAAAAAAAAATTAGCAAAAAACAAAAATCTGAATTAGCAAAAAAAATTAGAAAAAAAAAATCTGAATTAGCAAAAAAAAAAAATCTGAATTAGCAAAAAAAAAATTCTGAATTAGCAAAAAAAAAAAAAATCTGAATTAGCAAAAAAAAAAAAATAAAAAAATCTTAATTAGCAAAAAAAAATAGAAAAAGAAAAAAAAATCTGAATTAGCAAAATAAGTTAAAAAAAAAAATCTGAATTAGCAAAATAAAAAAAAAAAATCTGAATTAGCAAAAAAAAAAAATCTGAATTAGCAAAAAAAAAAAAAAATAACAAAAAAAATTAGCAAAAAAAAATTCTGAATTAGCAAAAAAAAATTAGAAAAAAAAAATTTGGAAAAAAAATCTGAATTAGCAAAAAAAATCTGAATTAGCAAAAAAAAAATTTTGAAAAAAAAATCTGAATTGCTAAAAAAAAAAAAAATCTGAATTAGCAAAAAAAAATTAGCAAAAAAAAAAATTAGAAAAAAAAAATCTGAATCACCAAAAAATTAGAAATAAAAATCTGAATTAGCAAAAAAAATCTGGATTAGCAAAAAAAAATTATAAAAAAAATCTGAATTAGCAAAAAAAAAAAAAAATTAGAAAAAAAAATCTGAATTAGCAAAAAAAAAAAGATAAAAGTTTGAATTAGCAAAAAAAAAAATCTGAATTAGCAAAAAAAAAAAAAAAAAAAATCTGAATTAGCAAAAAAAAAAAAAAAAATATATGAATTAGCAAAAAAAAATATGAATGAGCAAAAAAAAAATCTGAATTAGCAAAAAAAAATATGCATTAGAAAAAAAT